>JBBPQD010000332.1:0-13098 GCA_038092355.1 Caloboletus inedulis
CGTGTGGCGGATGTTACGGACGAGAGCCGTCCGGCCGGACATGGGCACCAAATTGAAAGGCCACTCCCCGCCCTTTTTCAATTCAATCGTCCGTCGTATCCGCGTCCATGACAACAAGGTGATGCGATCGGCGGTATCAGTAGCCGTTTGATTCTGGCACTTTTTTTTTTTTTTTTTCTTTCTTTTGTTTGGTGTACTTCATGCGTCGTGTACAATCCAATGTGTACAATCCTCTGCGGTTACTGAGAAGTGGGGACTTTGTAGACATTTTATGCTCTTGCTTGAACCTTTTTCTTGTTGTTGTGCATAGACGATCTTTTCTCTTTCTTCATTGTTTGTTACTGTAGGGTATTACGCAGCTGCACAAGTGTCTCAAAAACGATATCCTTCAGATCACAAGCAACCCTGGTCGGTTTTTCTCTTCATCGGATGTTAACCCAGTGATCCATGTGACGGTTGGGTTGCCATTAAAATATGGCACCGTCGCTTTGATGTACTGTAGACTTAGAGTCTTTTTGTTCATGTGTGTGGAGTAATAGAATGAAGGGATTGGGGCAAAATGACATTTATAAATCGATTTTTTTTTTTGCGTTTAGAGTTAGCTGGACGTGCTCTGAGTCACTGAAACACGTATGATGATGATCCGGGGGACCCGAGCCATCTTTTCGTTCGATTGATATTGAACAGCGCTGCGGACTGTCTGCATCTGGTGTTGCCTCAGGGGTCGACTCGGCAACTCCCCGCTCGGTCCGTCGGGGGTTTGTTCGTCACTGCAAGAGAGACGGTTATCCGCAGGAGCACGGGACGACGTGGTCACGTCTACGACCCAACGACACTAGAACCCACGTTTCGACATACACAACTTGAAATCCCCCTCGACGGAAAGACGGGTTCAAACATGTTGCAACCAGTAGCTGGCACGGGGGGTCCCCCCCCCCTCCTGCGGCACTCTTCCCCACTTTGTCCGAGTTACAGAATACATTGGTCCTGAAACGTGTCACAGGATGTTACATGCCGATAGTATACGAACACAAGACAGACGTCCTCGTCCCTAACATGCATCGGATCATATCCGTGCAATGAACGACTACTTATTGGGATTGTTCCGCATACACCTACACACACGCGGGCGGATCAGTCACAACAACAACACAGTGGGTCTCGAACGAAGCGGGACACAAGGAGGTACAACATACCTTGATCGTCTTGTCCGCCCCACCCGTGATCAACCTCGTCCCCGTCTGATCAAACGTCGAGCAAAACACCCCGGCTTCGGCTTCCAGCGAGCCGGGTTGCGGGACGTCATCCATATTTTGAAAGGGCGTGCCCGTGTTGTAGTCCCAGAACGTGAGGGTACCGTTGTCGCCTGGCCACACATCGTCAGTGTTCCCCCACGCGTGGACGTGTAAGAGATGCACGTCACGTACCTCCAGAAAAGAAGACACCCTCTGCATTCACGGACAGCGTATTGATGATTGCATTATGCCCCGGGAAATTAAACACAAACGCGCCCTCGGGGCATTTCCACTTCTTGATATTGTTCCCGCCAGCGGAGCCGGATGCGAACGAGTATTCGGTTGGGTGGATGGCGAGGGCGCGGACGGATTTTTTGTGGTGGGTGAGTGTGACCATGGTTTTTCCAGCGGCGAGATCCCATAGGCTGCGAGAGCGGAAATCGGGGGGTGAGCAGAGGGGTACTAGGAGCGAGGGAGAAACGCACCGGATCGTCGAATCCATAGAACCCGTAATCACCTGTGGATCGGATTCTTGACATTTGACGTCAGCGACAGTGGCAGAGTGGCCAGTGAGGATGTGTATTTGTGCTTTGGTGCGCATGTCCCACACGCGAGCAGAGGCGTCTCTCCCAGACGTGACCAGCACATCGAGGGTGGGGTGTAGGCTGAGCGAGTATACACCTGACAGATGTCCGTGGTAATGCCGTATCACTTTGTTGACCTCGAGGTCCCAACATTTAACCATCTACCGTACGTCAGAGACAAATGCGGAGATGTGGATGTCAGCGCAGACGCACCTTGTCTTCACCGCACGAAAACAGATACGGGTGTCTGGGCGAGACAGCCAAGCCGCGGACAGTCGAGATGTGGCCTGTCAATGACAACTTGAGCGCCCCCGACGCCAAGTCCCAAATTTTGATGACGCGGTCTCCCGCGCCGGTCGCGAACCACGTGTTTCCGGGCTCGACCGCGACACTGCGAACCCACCCCAAATGGCCCGAGATGACGCGGACCAGTTTCCACGGGGGGTGGTACGTCGGTTTGACCGTCCGGACCGTCTTGTGGAGGGTAAGTGCTTCGGAGAGCTTGGCGGAGGTGGAAAAGGTGGAGGGCTGGGCTTTAGGGGTGTTGTCAATCGCGGCGATCATGCGCGAGGTGTCGCTGGATGCTGGGTGGTGGTTAGTGTCGATACGAGGCGAACGGCAAGGGCGACGTACGACCGGCGGTGAGCAGTTTTTGGGAGGCTGGGTGTTGTTTTGGGAGTACGGGACCGACGGCGCCTTGTTGAGCAAGGAGAGCAGAAGGGAGCTCGCGGTAGTGTTTGTACTCGTCGGCCATTTTGACGGAGAGGCGTAGGCGGGCGCTGTATGGAGTGAGTATGAGATACGACGAGGGAGCGGGACGGACCTCTTGTCGTCGTCGTCTTTCAGGCTGTCATCTGGACATGAAGCAAAGATGTCGCGCGTCCGTCTGGCGCTTTGTCTGAGGAGAGGCTCGAGCGGTGCAAGTACCGAGGCCATTGAAGTCGTTGTCTCAAAAGTGTTACATGTCCATTTTTGGAAATGGGTCAAGTGGCTTTGTCATTATTTGGCGATAAGGAGATGCGGCGACGGCGTGTCGTTCTCGTACTCGTTCTCGACGACCTGCGCGTGGTTGGACTGCTGTTTATCGTGAGGAACCAGGGAGAGCAGAAAGGCCGTATAGTCGATAGCAGCGTAGACTACGTCCACCATGTCAGATCTCGCAGCTGAACTCAAAAAGCATGTGAAGCAGCTCCAGAATGCGAGCACGAATGAGGTATGTCTATTAGGTGTCACATTTTCTGGCTCGACTGACTTGTCCCTCCCAGGAACGCGTGGCTATCCTAAAGGTTCTCAAGAAAGAATTTCAGGTCAACGAAGCGCTTCTGAGGGTAGGCATTTCCAGTCTCATGTCCGGTGTGAACGTGTGTCCATTGTCCTACACGACGCCCGTAGGAGAGCAAGGCCGGTCTCGCCGTAGGCAAGCTCCGTGCCCACGACTCAAAAGAGGTCTCCGATTTGGCCAAGGAGATCGTCAAAAAGTGGAAAAACGAGGTTGACAAGGCCAAATCTGCCTTGGGCTCAAAGACGCTCACCAACGGCAAACAACCAGGTGCGTACCCCCGCAGAGAATGTTGGTTTCTGTCGTCTGACGTGCGTCTAGTTCGCAAGCAGTCCACCTCGGTGACCCCCGCCGCTACACCCACACCTAATGGCAAACCCGAAGTTCGCAGTTCCAAAGTGGATGGGGTCAAGATTTCGGAGACGGGCGATAACACGCGGGACCGATGCGCGGAGCTCATCTATGATGGTCTCGCCTGTGACTCGGGTGCTCGTGAGTTCCCTATGCTCTCACACCCCCCATCCAATCTGACTCGCTCTGTTTCCCAGCTAGCGATCTGATCACAAGCCGTGCGATCGCCGTCGAAAAGGCAGTGTTTACCCAGTTCGGTGGCACTACTGCAGAATACAAGGGCAAGATTCGATCTCTGTTCGTCAACCTCAAGGACAAGGCGAATCCCAGCTTGCGTGAAAGTGTCGTCAGCGGCGACCTGTCCCCCGAGAAATTCAGCAGAATGACGAACGAGGTACCGTATCACTCCTCTTCGAATGTCTCGTGTCTCACAGACTCGTGGCGGACTAGGAAATGATGACCGAGGAACGGCGCGCTGCTGACCTAAAAATTAAAGAAGAGAACTTGTTCAAATCTCTTGGCGCCGGGGAACAGGAAGCGGAGACCGAGGGCTTCCAGTGTGGAAGGTGCAAGCAGGCGAGTAGTCCTTTTATAAATGCCTATCGCCGCGATTAACACCCCTCAAGCGCAAGTGCCGTTACCGTCAAGCACAGACGCGAAGTGCTGACGAACCAATGACCACCTTTGTCACGTACGTCTGCCTCGCTCGACCTACCAATCCTCTCCCTGATTTTTCGTTGCAGATGTGTCAATTGTGGAAACAGGTCAGTGACCCATGTCTCTTTCTTTTGTCCAGCGGGCCAACAGGTTCATTCAGGTGGAAGTTTTCTTAATCGGACCTTGTGTATTTTCCCCCTCTTTTATCGTTTGAGAATTAGTTCCGTGCCTATGGCAGAGTTTAATCGTGTATACCCCCTCTTCTCACATTTGCATGGGGGCTTATATAATGTAGTGACCCAGTGGTTACACGCGTTTATTTACGCGTCCAGCGCGTGCATTTGTCGTCGTCCTCGTCGCTTGTTGTGTTCCGTCTCTTTCTCGTCTGCACCATGTCACAAGACCCCGACGGAGAGGACGTTAAACCGAAGCTGAACCTGGTCATCAACTATGAGGGTCAACGTGGGTCCCCTTCGACCTTGGGGTTCCCTGTGTGCTCATCACGAACATGACACAGACATCACCGTAAAAGTAAAGCCAAATATGCCCTTTCGAAAAATATTCGAGGCCGCGGAGGTGCGTAGCGCAGTCGTCGTATGTAAGGTTATCCCATCTTGACCCACGCACGTTGCAGAAACGCTTCGGGAAGGATCCAGGTAGGTCTGCATCATCCATGCCGCGCGCGTCGATCCCATCATTTTTGGACAGGGACATTTCGATTCGTCTATGATGGGAACAGACTGAGAGCGGATGGCACGCCTGCAGAGGTGCGGTATCGTTGGGTCATCCTACCCATGTATGCTGACCGTGTTGGATCATGGTGTGGACAGGTAGAGATGGAAGACGGTGACGTGATCGACGCTGTTCTGCAGCAGGTACGTGAGACGATGTTGGTCGTACCTGGTGCCTCTTGCTGACAGTCTTTCCTAGGTCGGCGGCGGCGGCGGAGACGTGCGTGTGCAGTAGTGTGCTTGCAGTGGGAAGAAGTGGGTGGTACAACTGGGGTTCATTCGTCTTGTTGTGTGTATATTGTATCCCTAGAGGGATTTGTCTCCGGTGCGACAGAGAATACAAAATGTACCAACAGGGGTCATTGATTCCGTGGGAGCTGGCTTGAAGCTTGGACAGCTACGGTCATGTCCTCGTCAAGCACATACCCCCGTCGGCTGCTTGGATGGCTCAGTTATGCATTCGCAAGGTATTTCCATCTCTTTCTGTCACAAATCTCCCTCAACGACGTTCACAGCGAAGTGTTCGTGATCGTCTCGCTCACGCTCTTCCTGCCCATCTGCCTAGAGCAGTTCGCAAGGGACAATGGCTTCTGGGAGCCAGACCACACCAAACCATGTGGGTCTACCGCAGGCGGTGACACTGCGTCCTCTGCAGGGCGCTGTTCCGTCAAGATTGGCTGGCTTTGGATAGACACCGCAAGCTTTAGGTCCGTCACCCCCAATGCATTTGCTGTCCTTTCCTAACAACCACATGCAGTCTTTACGTGTATTCCACAAGCGTCGCTTTACAAGCGCTGACTGTTATATCCATGGGCAGTATCGCAGACCGCCGTAAGTCGATAGAGAGTACCATGACATGCAAACGTTGAGAACAACCCCTCAGCAACAACGCGGAAGGCATTGCTCCTCACGTTCGCATTCATAGGCGCCTCCGCTGCCGTGCTCTTCTTCTTCCTCTCGTCATCCTCTCCCCTCTGGTTTCTCTGCGCCGTCTTTGCAGTATGCGCTAACGTCGGCTTCGGCGCCTCCGCCGTGGCTATGAACGCATACCTGCCCTCGCTCGCGCGCGAATCCCCCGATGTGATCGAAGCTCAAAAGGAGCTGGACTTGACATCCGGATCCCCCGACGTCCCTACAACCACGTCCATTGATCTCGAAGGTGACCAGGTCCCCTTCTCAGACCCCGAATCTGTCTCTGCGCCTCTTCTCGGCACCGCGAGTACCACCACACCTGATCACCAGAGCCCGACGCAGAAAGCGTACGTCGCTGCGCTCTCGCGCGCCACGTCACGCATCTCGTCACTGGGTATCGCATCGGGGTACGCTGCGGGGATTCTCCTGCTCCTCTTGGCCCTCGTTCCCGTGACGCAGTTGCACGGTTCCACTTTCTCGCTTCGTCTTGCCATCGGGCTGAGTGGGCTATGGTGGATGTTGTTCTCGGTACCTGCCGCGATCTGGCTACCCGGTGCATCGGTGCACGCGTTTGGAGGGGAAGACAAGTGGACTATCAGATCCGAGGTCGCTGCTGCGTGGAAGCGGCTCGGAGTGATGCTCCGTTGGTCGCAGATCAAGCGGTTACAGCATACGTTCAGATACCTCGCCGCATGGTTCCTTCTTTCAGACGGTACGTCTCACAGCCTTTCCGTGACCCCTTTCACCTCATTTCCGCGTTCCTGTTCACATTCGTATTTTCGTATTTTTATATATCTCATTCATCCGGGCCCTTCTCGCGTCTCTCTCGCGGTAGGTTTCACGACGATCACCTCTACGGCGGTCCTTTTTGGAAAGACGACACTCCGCATGGAACCCTCTTCGCTCGTGCTCATCGGCGCCATCACGCCTGCCTCCGGGATCCTCGGCTCCCTCGTCTTTCCCGCCCTCCAACGCCGCTTTGGCTGGTCCAACCGCTACGTCCTCGTCCTCCTCGTCCTCTTCGTTTCCTGCATCCCCGCCTATGGTTGTCTCGGGTTCTTGCCATTTGTGAGACGGATGCACGTGGGGGGGTTGACGACACCGGGAGAGATGTTTGGACTCGCGGTGTATTTCGGTGAGTTTGCGCGCGTTTGTTGGAGTGGGGGAGCGGAAGAAGAGATGACGGATGATGGATTGTGAATGCTGACGTGTTTGGACGAAACAGGTTTCGCGTATGGGGCTTTCCAGAGCTATGCAAGGGCGTTTTACGCAGAGCTCATTCCGCCGGGAGAAGAAGCGCGGTGGTACGTTTGTTTGTTTGTTTTTGGTACATCGCTGAAGTGATCATAGGTATGGCTTGTTCTCTATCACAGACAAGGTAACGTTGCTCGATGACGTGTTTATTTTCCTTGAGAGCTGACCGGGGGAACTTGAAAAACCCCAACAGTCGAGCTCCTTCGTCGGCCCGCTGATCGTCGGTCTCATCGCCGATAGCACGGGCAACATCCGCTACGCCTTCTTCTTTCTCGTCTTCATGATATGGCTTGCCGTACCCGTGCTCTTGAGCGTCAACATCGAACGAGGTCGGATCGACGCCCAGACGTACTCTGTCGAGCGCGTCGAACAAGAAGCCCAAGTGCAAGCGCAACACGTTGAGCCACAATGAGGAGTGCACAGAGGAAGCCACGCGACGGCTGAGCGTGTAAGCCACCAGATCCCAATACTGATGTATACAGAGTATAATTCACGTTGGCGTATCGCGAGGGTCTCCACGGGTGATCAAAAACGGGGATAAAATCCAGATAACCAAGTATTTATTGGAGAGGGGAGGATAGTATAGTATAATGGACGAGCGTCGCTATAGTTCCTTCTTTTCCTGGCCCGCCTGCTTCGTCTTGAAGCTCTCCAACACTTTGAGTCGCTCCATGAGGGTAGGATGTGAATGGTGGTACGCCGAATACCTGTTTTGATCAATATATTTTTTTTTAAAAAAAAAACCCCCACGAAAACGGAAGGGTGTAAAGACGTACAGCCAGTCAACCCAGACGGTCGATAGATTCTTGGCGTGCAGCGTGACGAGCGCCCGTCCGAGTCGTTCGCCCATGTCGTGCATCTCGGGCGCATGCAACCGATGCTGAAGTTCGCATGCAAATTGGTCTGCTTCCCACTCGAATTGACGCGAGACGAAATTGACCGCGATACTAATGACGGCTTCCATCGGCGTCAGGATCATCTACCCTCCCCAAAAAAAGAACCTCGTTTGAGCAAAAACCGTCTCAACCACATACACAAAGTCCAAAAGAAAAGAAAAATTCGGCATACACGCACCTGGAACATCAAAAATGCCACCATCGTTGGCGGACGCGCCGACACCGCCTTTGAGAAATCAAACGCCCTTATAAACTGCGGCGCATGCAAAAACGCGGGAAAGAGCGCGAGAATAGTGAAGATGTGGAATTGGGAGATGCAGAGGAGCTTGGTGGGGTGCATGTAGTACCAATGACCGAGCTCGTGGGCGAGGACGGCTTCGACTTCTTCGGGCTTGCTTTCTTTGATGAGGGTATCGAAGATGACAATGTGTTTGCTCTGAAAGGGGGGTTCGATTTGGTGTGTCAATGGTGAGATGGGATGAGAGAACCGCACCCATGGGAGACCGAAAAAGTAGGCGTTACTGTGCGAACTGCGTTTCGAGCCATCAATCTCGTACAAGTACTTCAACGGGAAATTGAGCCTGAGTGCCAACGCTTCTGTCCTCGAACGCAAATTACCCGCGGGAAGCGGAGAGAGCTTGTTGAAGAGAGGTTGAATGACAGTCGGGTACAAGATGACCATGACGATCTGAAACGAGAGTCTTGTACGAAGGAGCGTCAGGCAACGGTGAGGAAGGAGAGACGAGGGGTGAATAGAACTCACAAAAAGGCCATAAGCCACGGAACGAAGCGGTCCCCTGCCCACTTGAACACGTAGAGAAAGACAGAAAGGAACGGCCCGCCGATGACGAACGCGAGCAGCCAGCCCTTGAGCAAGTCGATGATGAACAACGACGGTGCCGTTTTGTTGAACCCGTGCTTTTCCTCAAGCACAAACGTCTGATACACCGAGAGTGGGATGCCAATCGTGGACGAAAACACGAACAGGATCGCGGCGAACGCGAGAGATTGGGTGATCTTTTGTTGCGCCTCAAAGTCAACGCGGGAGATGGGGGTTTCGTGGGTGAACGCTCACCTCGTACTCGCTGCCATAACCAAACCGTCCAATGAGGATGCCTCCCATGTTCCATGACCAGGCGTAGAATCCATAGTGTAGCATGGCAGAGTCTATAGCTTGTTTGAGCAAGCCCGTGACGAGCGAGAACTGGGCCTTGTCTCTGCCATACAACTGGGAATTGCGGAACGTCGCCTCATCGAAATATCCCGCAAGAACAGCAGGAGGTTCCTTTTTCGAATAGAGAGGGTATTGACGGAGCCTTGTAAGTCACGGACGCTGTTCAGGATGGTATTTGGTAGCACTGGAACGAAATGACGCACAAGAGATAGGATTCGAACAGTGTCACTGCCCACGAACACACTTGTACAAAAAATTTCCAGTCGATCGGCTCAGTTGCAACGAACGACAGCTGGTGCTGTAGAGCAGCCAACTGGGTGTGCAACAAGTCCATTCCTGTAAAAATGGGAAACCCGGGTTTGTAGGAGGTCAAGGATGTCGATGAGTCGTGTGGAACATGGACACGTCGTATATGGTCACGTGAATACGGTTACTGGGAGATCTTCGAGTTAGGGCTTCTTAGAGCTTCCCAGTCTCTTAGATAACTATTCTGCTCTACACTCGTAATGTACGAGTAGCCTAGAGCTTATAGTCCTCGACCGTCCGACCTCATCAACGGCTTGACCGTCGAGTGAGCTCAATTATCTGACTGCCCCTCGTTGCACGCCCATACTTGAATACTCACATGAAGCCTTGGACACCGTTACCGAGACTGAGGAAAGGTCAGTCGATCAAGCTCTCAGGGGGAAAACTGAATACACGCACCCTTCACCAGCTTCTGAGATCTCCTCTGTGCACAATCCAACACGATTAGAGTACTGCAAGAAGTCATTCAAAGAGCCGTCTGATCAGCTCAGGAAACAGAGCATCAGAGATCCTCACCTCAAAAATGCTGATTGTACGCTGCAACAGTGGTTGATCGTACTCTCCAGGACTCCTGAGTGCTTCGATACACCTGGGCAGCAGTAATCCCTAGATCATGGAACGTACCCCAACCCCCGTCGTCACTCTTGGTCACAACATAGTGGTAAACGAGGTTCTGTCCACAGATTCAGCATCGATCTCACAAACCTGGCATTCTACTACCGGTCCCAACTGTCAGATTGCGAGGCAAGTAGCATTCGACTCTCTGTTGTCAAGCACGCAGTTCCAATCAGCTTGAAGCTTCCCGGCTCGTAATTCCGCGTGCAGAACTAGTTGCGAAGCCTACACTTACTTGGTCGGAAAACAACACACTGAGAGGAGCCCAGGCTGCGCCAATGACATGTACGTATTGCAATCGCGTGATGGTAGCCACTCCGAAGCGTTCCGTGGCAATGGCATCCCAAATCCGCGCCAGCCCACCCAACTCGTGACGTGACGTACGTGTTGCATAACTTCAGCTTCGAACGCCGATCATCGTATTCTTGTCCTTTTTTCCTCGTTGGTAAGCTGTCTTCTGGTCACCGTAACCAGTGATTGATAGGTCAAGCTTATGACCACGATCCCCGCAGCGCTGCGTTGCCTAACACTCAAGGTGGTGGGTGCCCACCGGCCACACCCAGCGATCCAATTATCATTATCGATCTCATGTTCCAACATTCAAATCTCCAAGAAAATTCGAATTCATCATGACTGCTCATACATCAATTTCCTTGATCTTACAACACAAATTCGTCAAAACTAGAAGCTCAGCATAGATTCGTGACACTTGAATCGCATGTATATCACGAGGGAATCGCTTTTGACCGCCACGCCCTCGCACGCAATGCGAAAATGATCTTGACTCAGGCGCATGCACCGCCGTTGGTCCAGGCATCAGTAAGGTCTTGTGTACCTGGTATAATCATTCATTTGTCTTCCGACCGGAGGGAAAATAACGGCTTACCTCCTGGTGTCGCGTCCACGTTCAATTGGTCTGCAGTCCAGAGATACCCACTTGATGGCGATTTAGTATCCGAACAGCTCAAAGGACGCGACAATACTCACTTATAGGTGGCCTGGCTACCACTTGGGTACTAAAAGGGGATGTAGTAAACGCTGTGTGAGCATGGATGCAGCTGAATTGACCTACCACAACAGTGTTTGACCATGCAGACACGCCGGCACAGCTACCGCTTCCGGTTGTTCCGGTACTCGTGGGAGACGATGTGGAGACGGTGGTGGTAGTCGGAGATGCCGTGGAGGTGGTGTTGGTCGGAGACGCCGTTGGGATGATGGTGGTAGTCGGAGACGCCGATGGGATGGTAGTCATCAGAGAAGGAGAACCAGAGACTGTGGGAGACACTGTGGAGATGGTGGTGGGAGTCGGAGAGGGAGAACTAGAAACTGGCCAGGTGTTTCCGCGGACGGTAGTAATCCACGAGGAGTTGGCATCAGGGTACTGTTCAACGAACATGTCAGCGTCAATTTGCTCCGATGCACAAATCAAAACGGAATCACCTGCCAAACCATCACACCAGCATCTGTACAAGTTGTTCTTCGTCAGCATTCCATGCCTTTCAGGGATATAAAATATGCGAAAACTGACTCCAACTCTGAGATGCTGCCTGAGAGACACACGAAGCAAGCGTCGACGGATCCATGTACCCACTGGAGGCATCTGCGGTCGTCCCCGGTTTACCTATCACGAGTTTGTCCAGGTTGACACCGTTTGCCGCAATCTGAAAGAGGGCGGTTTCGGGGAAGGCTGAGGAAGAGGCATTCAGGAGGCCAGAGCATGTCGTATACTCGGAGTCTCCCTCTGTGACCGAGTGAAATCGTGTTCAGTATCTCATGCTCGGAGTTATTTTACACGGCTACTCACGATTGTAGAACTAAGGCATCATTAAAGACGTTCAAGTCAGAAACAAATTCACTGGGAGATCAATCATTGTGCTTACTTGGAGGTTGTACTGAAATGGTGATTAAATCTCCAGAATTCTAAGACGGACGAACAAGCTTGTCGAACTCACCCAATCGATCATAGAGCCTACACTCTGATCAATAGCGATATAGCCTCCTCCGCTCCACATGGTCGGAGAGAACCTTGTTCCGATCCAGTCAATCCAAAACTAAGTTGAAATGTGACGATTGTACGCACCAGGGCGCCAGGGCTGCAAGACACTTCATCAGTAGCCATCACACACTTTACAGGCGATAAAGAACCTACGGGCATGAGTAAGAATATACTGTCCTTGAGGAAGTTTCGTGCGGAGCTGCTGGGTGAAGTTACCGAGCCAGGACTCGGCAGTCCCTCCGCCGGTATTGAATGCTGTAAGGTCCTAACATCGCGATCGGCTGTAAGCTCATATTCCTGTA
Organism: Caloboletus inedulis; assembly: GCA_038092355.1. Classification (NCBI taxonomy): domain Eukaryota; kingdom Fungi; phylum Basidiomycota; class Agaricomycetes; order Boletales; family Boletaceae; genus Caloboletus; species Caloboletus inedulis. Next base: position 12,293 of record JBBPQD010000332.1, read on the forward strand.
GGCAAGCTGAGGGAAGTACCTCGTAATCCACGTCGATGCCATTAACGCCATACTGGGTCACCCATGTAGCCATAGTGTTCGCCGTTGCCACAGGATCGAGGCCAGAGGTGGTCGGCATCTCGGTGGACCCAAAGGCAGAGACGATCAATGAGATTCCGGCTCCATTGTACTCCTGCACGTAGGCAGTACGATTACTGTCTGTAAGCCCTTGCCAATTCTGGGCCTGATCAACCGCGCCGGCGGACGTCAAGAAACTAAGGGCACTGCGGACACGTTAGCCCCTTGTTGAATGCACTATCCGACAGTAACCCACAAGACATTGAAACCCTGCTCGGTATGAACCTCAGCGCCTCGAACGCTGACAACAAGTGCATGGTGCTTACCTGAAGGTCTGAAGCGGATGGAAAGGGGCTGACCCACTTGTCATTGTAAGCTACAAAGTGAGGAGCAGCGGGAGTTGCTCTCTTCAACAAATCACGGGCAGAAGGGCTGAGAAGCCTGAGTTTGTCTGCTAACGGAACGGCTTGCGACCATCCGAGCAGAGATAAGATTGTTAGGGATGCGGTTACGCCAGAGCGGAGAGACACCATTGCGCTGAAACGAAGCCTCGAACGAGCTGCAGGAGTAGCTGCTTATCCAGGACCAGATCATGATAGTTTATATAGTGGAAGAGCTCGTCCTACGTCACGGAATGCAAGAAAAGGCAAGTGGAGTCGTGCAAAATAATCCTTCTGGATGTAATAGATAGGTTGCTTCGAGACGAAGATAGTCCGATGAGTGCATGGCGCCCGGATGGTTCTCTGTTC
>JBBPQD010000333.1:0-13095 GCA_038092355.1 Caloboletus inedulis
CTTGACGTCCGAGATGGGTTCAAATTCTGGATCAGTCTCGCTTTCAGACTCGGCCTCGCTCCCGCTCACGGACCCTTCTTCGCTGGCAGAACATTCGCTCCCGCTTGTGCTTGCACGCTCCCAGGTCTCAACGAGGCCTTTGACCTTGCCTCGGCGACGCATGCGCATGCACGCGAGGTCCCTGTACCTCTGGGCGGAGGCATCCGAGACCGAGTTTGAGCGGTGCAGAGACATGGCCGGGGATGGTGGGAAGGTGCCTTCGCCGGTGTTGTTATCGGGCAAGCGGAGGTCATCGACAGACACAGAAGCGCCGCGAACGCTATGGAATGGGGTGGAAGAGCGAGCGGATCGGTAAATATCATTCGAGTTGTCGGAGAGCTCGTGCGAGTGATACGAATCGACGCAGATGCGTCCGCGGAGAATATCGGCACGGAGGATGCGCGAACGCTCTAGGAGCTGAGCGCGCTGCACAGCAGAAAGGGGTGTGCTATCCACGTGTAAAGGGAATGAACGGAGGAGGCCACGCAACGACCAGACGTGCGACGCACCCAGCAAGATCCGCATCTGTGAGCCGCAGTAACTCACGACCTGTGAAACCGCGTGCGCGGATACATTCGAGTATGTCCACGAGGGAGTTGTCTTTGTCCCTGTCGATGTTGTTACCCGACCTGAGAGACGTCTCAAGATAGGTAACGAGTTCGTCCGTGTTCCATCGCTTGGGGTTAGGAGGCAAGCCAGGGTACAGTTCCGGTCCGGAGTCCTGGTCGTGACTATACTTGTGTTTCTGATCATAGTTGTGATGTCCTGTGAAAGCCGCGGTGGCGCTGCTTGATGGCATCGTCTCTGCCCGCATTCGGTGCGTGAGTTTGGGCCTATCTTCACGCTTCAACGAAACAGATGGGTTGTCTGGAAAGGCAGCTACGAACGACGGTGGGGTTGGAAATGGCATGGGTACGGTGCGCAAATTTGCCTCGACCGACGACAACGAAGACGAATGGTGGTGCCGTACCTTCGTCCCTGTCGGTATCTGGGAAGAAGGAACATAATGGTGCCTTGTATGGTGAGCAGAGTGTGGTGACGAGTTTGAACGGGACAACAACGCAGAGGAGGTCGTCTTGATTGCGTACGGATGAGCATTTGGCTGGATGAGTGGTGGACGTTTCTTGGTGGGTTCCGCTGGCGAGATCGGTCGGCTCGCCATCGCTGCCAGTCGGTAGCTCGACCCCAGTCAATCAGTCAGTCAGTGGGTCAGCTGGCAAGGAAGATTCCGTAGCGAAGGGGTGGTGAGCACGCTGCACAAAGGCTCTTAATGAGCGTGGGATACTTATGACACGACAACCTCCGTCGCGTTACCCGCAGATCATACACACGTACTAATCCACCGTTGCACTTGCTTGGGCAGGACAATCGTATGTCTCGACGCAAACCACTATCAAGTGCACCACCGGCCAGACGGCGACGTGGGGGTAATGTCCCAGCGTTCGGTGCGCCCACGGAGGACGATGTTTCCCTGTTGCAACCAAGCCATTTTCCCTCGGCGACAGCTTTGTCAACCCGTATCCTCCCTCAAAAGGGTACCGTACCGTCACTATCTTCCCTCGCAGCTCGTTGTTTTGTGTCGCACGTTCAAGTGCTTTCAGAGAACGAACAATCATGGGCTCGCTCCAAACATTATCTAAAACGTTTGCCTGACACATTGATACCAAAATTGTTTTCCATGCTGCGATCCAGCTGTCCGACGCTTTTATCGCACGGACTGATTGTTTTGGTAAGATTCCAAGTAATGATCGACCGTGTCTTGTCCAATCTGAAATACGCTCAAGTATTTCTTGCGTGGGCCATCCCTTGTGCTCTCCAGAGATCTACCCGGCGTTCACAGACAAACAATTGCTTCTGTTGTAAATAATACAACACTCAGAGAACTTCATTTGGTCGGTTTCGACAAGTTTGCCGATACGGTCTTTGCGTCTATATTACCTTCTTTTCCCCATCTCCGCATTCTTGTGCTCCGGTGCGGCGAATAGTTCTTTTCGTATGGCCATCTGACACGGTCACAGCGGTTGTTCCAAGGTCGGCGTGGGGACCGCCGAAGTGATTGGGAATGCGTGTCCGTCCTTGACTACCCTCAACCTCAACTATACATCCGTCCCACCCGCGTCCCTCCTCGGACCGTTGACTTCTTGCACCAACTTGGAAGTACTAAAGGTGGCAGGCATACCGAATTGGGTGAGTAAACACACCACCAACACCAATCGCATCGTCGATCCCCACAACGACCCTACACAGACCGACGGCACCTTTGCAAAACTTCTCGTCGGACTCGCACAGCAACCCGACCTGACCTTACCCCGCATGAAAAACCTCAAATTCCGCCAGCTCGGTCTCTCCGAAACCTCGATGTACGCCTTCATCGCGCGCTGTCCGAACCTGACCCGCTTGGACGTCTCCTTTACGCGTCTTCACCGTCTTCCGCCATCAACACTCACTCCTGCGCCTGCTTTAGAAAAGCTGTCGCTCACGTCGACGGCGCTGTCAAGTATAGATATTGTTTCGATGGTCAGCGCCTTGCGGAACATACAGACACTTTACTTGGGTGCACTCGGCAGCGGACAGGGTTCGTCGGCCTCGATCGGTAATATATCCGCCATGACCATGACGGACGACACACTCGCATCGCTCACGGACGTTATGGAAACCTTTGAACACCTCGAGAAATTCAGTCTCGTCGGGAATACCAAATTAGGACTCACATCCCATCATGGCAAACATGGTGCACTCGCCAACGTCATTCGTCGAGTCGGACGAAAGTGCAAGGCACGTCCCCACCGTTATTTACCTTGGATAATGACTGACGAAACGTACCCATGCGTGACTTTTGGTAAAATTTGTTGTCTGTTAGCACCTCAACTTGTCGGGGATACCGTACCTGCGATCACAAGATCTATCTGGGTTAATGTCGGAGACAGTCCATGACAGTCCACCCAGACTCGAAGAACTTGCACTGAACAATACTGGAATCGATGATAACGCAGCGCCATTTCTGGCATGCTGTTCGTCTCTCGTCGTGCTCGAAGTCGCGGGCACCAAATTAACAAGTCTGTCTCGCATGGCCTACTGCCCTTGAGCGGTATGTGCTAAGAGGCCGTCCATCTGTCTTATAGGTAGCGAGCTGTTCCCAATCATTGATGCCTGTCCGAATTTGGAGAAGCTTGACGTGACAAGCTGTCGTGGGATCAAAGTCGCTGATCGCCGTCGGTTCTTTGAGGTCATTCCACCGATACAAATGACGGGCCGTTTTGTGCTGATGCATAAATTGACAGGTATGGGAGAGTGAATGGAAGAATACCTGACACGTACCAACCTCAACCCTTCATGCTCCAGCATTTATATGTACGTATGTATGATTCTGATAGATCATGTAAAGATTACACCTTGGAGTTGTTCAACTTACAGTAACCATGGTCAGACAGCAGCATGGTGCGCAGCGTTCAAAAGCAGAACGTACCACCCCAATATTGCAGATACGACGAGTACTGACCATGCATGACCCTTCTACTCAGCTTACGGCGCCAAGAAATGTAATGAAGAAAAGCCCTCCGTTTCAATAAGCAGCTCAAGGGCACAATGTGATTGCCACCCCATCGTCGGGGCTGGAAAAGTAAAATAATGGGCCACTGGGGACGTCATACATGTAGCACCGTGCAAGCGGACAACTATCCTCTGTAATCAATCACACACATCGAAAACACCTCGAGCTCTAAAAGACACGGGCAACGTACTGAAATAGCCGTAGTAAGCAACGCCCGACGATGGACATGTCGCGGGCGTATTGAAAGTGCCCGTACAACAATTGGGTGAATTCGCTGTCACGATAGGGTTCAAAAGCAATGAGCCACCAGCCCATTCACGAGGTACATGACGAGATACAAATGAGTGCTGACGTGGGTCACCGTCTAGATCGGCCTTGCAGGCGCTCTTACAGCCGACGGCGTCGCTGGTGGCGTCGAACAGCCCCTGAAGCGGTGTGGCACCTGCCACGGGGGTCTCAGTACTTGAACTAAGTACCCGATGGAGACAGAGAGCGAACACGTTGGGTTGAGATCGACGGGGCAGCCGGAGATGGCACAAGTAGCGTTGCTCGTGATCATGACACCCAACGGCAAATTGAATCCGTTGACGACGGAGACTGGTCGACGGCGTGAGAGGACAGTACAAGTGCAGCACGTGAACAAGTCTTATCGACATTCGGCAGGGAACGAAAATATCAGAGGGAACGCACCATCGTAGTATCGACCCCAGAGTCCGCGTCGAGCGTAAACTCGGTCAGAGTTGCAGGACCGACGAGCTGTCCTGATGTCATAGATGCGCTGCAAGCAAAGAAGAAGGTTTACTGTCCCGTTGAAAGGGTCGCAGACGAGACCGCCGTTGCAGCCACCGTCCAGACAAGCTCTCGGGCCTGCATCCGTGCTGAAATTACAACCACGACGTCCCTTGAGAACGTTCAGTTGAGACCGAAACTCGAAACGGATATCTAGTTCAATAAACGACGTACCCAGATTCTGCCTGCTGCCCAGTTGCTCGGGACCTAGCGATACCACATCTCAGACATGAGTATGAAACCGAACAGGAGCTGGTCTGAGGCTCGCACTTGAAACGTCGCATTGGAACCCGGTGCAGCTTCCCATCTCCAAAGATAGTTCGATCTTGATCCAAAGGGAACTCAAGGAGAGGAGGGACACATGCCCAGTGGTGTAGTTTGGAGGAGTACCAAACCTCGTGTACAACTGAAAATTGAAATTATGAGAGACAAGAACTCAGGCCTGGTGAACGTATCAGCGACAAATTAACTCATCTTGGGAACACGTACTTACCAGATAGTATAGGGACAGGCATTTGACACAGTGACAGTGCGCTGCACTTGGGCGCTCGTTGCAAGAACAAGACCGAGAGACAAAATGAGGCCGGATTCCATGGCAAACCTGCTAGGAACACAACAAAGACCTGGTCTTCATCTCTGCTCCCTATGCATTCTCAAACAGAATGGGGGGTCGGAAACTGAAACAGGAAAAATCATGATGCTGACGCGACACGTCGTTGCATCACTGGAACAGGAGAAGCGTGATAATGGATTATAATCCATTTTTGCCTCGTTTTACCTCATAGATAATCGCTTTCCAATGAGGTAAAATGGATTATATTCCATTAGCACGCTTCTCCACAAACCGTGATGTTGTCCCCGTTGCATGCAGGTCACCAGACTAGTAGTCGCATGCACACGCGGGCCAACCACACCGACGGTCGGGAGTAGTAAGATGCGTAATGTAGTTTGTGCAACCCAGATTCGACCGTATATTGCGAACCACATCGTCATGGACGGATGGTTCAGACGTCCTGGGCCGAGTCCAAACACCCAGCTGCGAGTGATTTCTATGAAAAAACGCAGTACGACGTTGTTACTCTTCAGATAATATGATAGACTAGGAGCTCGTGTGTAGGTCTAACAAGATAACTAACTGCAATCGCGAATCAGGACAGCTCGTGACGTCCGGTGAAGAATCAAACAAAACAAAAAAAAGGGCCATCAGCCCACAAAAGGACCGGATCCGAAAAATATACCTCCCGCACACATCAAATCACAGGTCCTCCGCAAACTTACTCTCCGTGGGTGCAGGTCCAGGCGCACCCAGAGAATCCTCGGTGTGACCTTCCGCACTTTCCCCTCCGTCATAATCATGGTCCGCTTGGGAAAAACCTCTGAGAGTCGAGTCGCCATTCGAGTCAGGGTACGAATGGCCATGTTCAGCTGAATGTGGGAGCCGACCCTCTGGCGCTTTCTCGAGCTGACGCTGACTCGCCCTTTTATACCCATTCGTTTGTCCGTTCACGCCTCCATCGTCATGCTCGTAGTCGCGATCTAATAGGGTTGATTTTTTTTCTAGCTGAGCGGAATGAGAAGCAGTGAATCAGTGGCTTGTTCCTTCGACAAATCGACGCCCAAATGAAAAAAAAAAAAATTCCAGTACTTACCGCGTACCCGTTCTTCCCAATCACTGGTCCCGAATTCTTTCCGGCATGTGAGTATGAGGGTGGCTCTCCTTCCTCGTCGACAACAGCGTCTTGATAGACATCACCGTCCTCTTCATCGTCTAGCTCCTCTTCGATGCTTGATCCCTCGTCGTCACCTTCTTCGTCTTCCTCGCTGACATAACCGACAGAACGTACGGCCGCTTGGACTGGCCCCCCACGATGCATTTGTTCACTCGCGACGAGGTATCTCGCGCAGAGCATCCTGATGTCGTTCCACCATTCCATCATGTCCTCACGGCTTCGTGTCCTGAAACTCCAGGCATGCTGACTGGTCGCAATCAATTTAAAGCTTCCAGTGTGGGAACCGGTACCATCTTTCCTCCCTTCAATGTGGAATTTGTGTGATTTCGACGAGGCAGCGGAAGGTGGTCCAAGGGTGCAGGCAGGAAGGAAGAGGGAGAAAACAGGCAGATGGTTTCCAATGTGTTCCGGATCAGAGGAAGCGTATTCGTGGAGGAAGCCAGCAGGGGTAAGGACATAATATGCCTCGCGGTAAGTTCGCGTGAACCGTTTCTTGCGCTCAAGCAAGCCGGTATGTACGGCGATGACACTTGGATCGTCTTTGGAAGGATAAATTATCGTCTCTGGGTTTCTCAGGGGTGTCTCTGGATCGAGGAGATGGTCTGAACGGGCGGAGAAAGAGATCCATTCTCGATCTGGGGAAAGGGAAGACATGGCTTCTCCAAGGACGCGCCAGGTGTCTTGGACGGATGTTGACATGCGGGAGTGCCACTCATCGTAGGTCTGCCAAGCAGACTGAATGGCACGGACAATTCCATCTTCAAAATGGGCAGAATTTTGCTGCATAATTATTATAGATTTTTGAAGGGCGTTTTCTTCGTGTACTTGTTTCTGGAGTTGACGCGCAACGGCCATATTTGTAACATACCTAAAAAAGGATGAGGGGCACATAAGAAGACCGCGAGGGCAAAAACATACGGGTCTAATTTTGCGGTAACGCTCATCGGTGTGTTCTTGAACACGCTTATACTGGTGGCGAGGTCTCCTATCATTTTGGTGGAGAGCTCACGCTCTTTAGCGACACTCGTGGCGAGCTTGCCAGTGTCGTTTTGAACATTCTATGGAAATTCAGAAACAAGCAGATTGAAAGTGTAGAGGTTGCACCTTGATATGTGCTTTGATCTCTGTTCTGAGCTTCTGAAGATGTTGTACAATCGAATTGTCGATCGTACGACCAAGGTTGGCGTGTTGGTCAGCAATGACCCTAGTCTTATCACGTATGTTATAAAATACGTCCTACATCACACATCACGGTGAGCCATAGGGTAGAATGGAGAGACACGTGCCTGCAGGCCACCCTCGCCGAGAAACTGGTTTCCTGCCCTGAAGGGCACTTGTATTACCGCTCTGAGCTTGGTGTATTCGCGTGCAATGTTATTTTGAATGTCTGCAAGACCCTCAAAGTAGGCAATGAGCTGTTTCACGATAGCTTTCCAGGCGACGAAGCGCTCAATGAGGACGTCGGATGGTTTGAGGTCTTGGGGTGCTACGTTTTTCTTGATGAGGGACTGCGAACGGGAGAGTGTACTCCCATGTTTCGATGCGCGCGAGACCGACGTCGCACGGGATATCGACGCTGTTTCGTTGTAGCTCATCGCGTTGGTACGTTGAGTTGGGGTAAGCTCGGCTGTGCTGACGTCATAACAAATGTGACATGTACACTGCTATCACGTGACTATATGGTCACATCACGCTCCTTCTGGTTTCAGGCCCACTGCGCAGGCTTTTCCACATCCTCCGTCAGACAGTCCTCAGACACACCTTCGGGTTGTTGCAAAGATGAACGCCGGCGTGCAAAACATTATGATTTCCCTCGGGGCAATGCAAAGTATGCTGCTTTCTCTCCCTTTGCTCGACTGGTTTGTTAATCTGTCTTTTTGGACCAGTTGCTCGCAGGATCCCGTTCGACGACCCGGTCGTTCTCAACTACGTCCGACTCGGTTACGTTCTCAGCCAGATCATCATCATGGGCACATACTTTGTTGTCTCTTACAAGGTCCTCTTTCTTCCGCTTTTTTCCGGTAATCCTTGGAGCTGACTGGCCCACGTCATCACTCAGGTCAAGCAAAAGAACGACCAAACAGTCCTCAAATATGGTGTGTCGCATGCTTCTCCCGAGTTTAGGCCATTCTCACGTTTTCTACCCCAGTTGACACCCCCAACCCAATGGTCAGTCTGCGAGCGCTCTGCATTTTCGTTCTCGCTCATCTATCCTTTCAGTCATCCGACTCTGGTGGGCTCATCACGACCACCGTAAGAGACTATGATCTTTCCGAGACTTCAAAACTCGTATGTATACCGTTTGATCCAACCTGCCCCCACGCTTATCCCATATGCTCCAGCTCCGCGGCGCGTACTTCGGTGTCGCCATGATGGCCTTCTTCCATATCTATATGAAGTACACTCAGCCTCTCTTTATCCAAGCCCTCATGGGCCTGAAGAACTTGTATGACGCAAAAGTCGTTGCTATTCATATACTCGGGAAAGCAGCCGAAGGTGACCTTAAAAGACCCTTCCAGGCCGCCTCACTATTTGGTGGTACGTTCACCCTTTTTCTCCCACATGCATACCCGATTAAAGCGCTTATATGCAGCTGCTGCTGGGCCTCGGACCGATGCTGCAACTGTTGCAGAGGCAGAGAAGAAGATTGGTACCAAGAAGGAGGAGTAGATGTATCGTGATGTTCTTGCTTTGACGGATGGGTGTCATATTATATTGCGTTCCCCCGCCGGAGTTGCACCAGTATCTTCATATATCTACCTGAATAATCTGATATCCTGACAGTGGTCGTAAGTGAACGCCGATGCAGGTTCAGCCTACCAGGCCTTCAATTAGAACGCCATGGTGTTATTGCATCACTTGTTTCTAATTTTGTAGTGCGGAACGCCAGTGAAATCATTCAGCGCTGAGGTGTGCGTCTGTCCGAACAAAAAGCTAAGCTACAGATCATGTAATGTGACAATAAGTGCATGGTGTCGTGCTGCAATACAAAGGATGTCGTCCGTGCAGGTGATCTAACACTCTAACAAGAGTAGTGCAATGATAGGATCAAAATACGTACTGAATAATGTAAAGTCCAACCCTCAGTCTGATGCATCATGCATCAATGCCAGGCTGACGTAGTACACAAAACCTTTCTTCTATCCCACCGTTGGTATCAAAGCTTCGTGGGATCATGGTGACCACGCGATGAATCGACTTGACCGGGATAACAGACAGTTCACTTGTGAGTTTGCATGTGGCAGTAACCGTCCGCAAGGAGAGCTCTGGTTGTGGCTCAGAATACAGCTTGATGATTGCCACGTCGCGAAAAACATAGGTGTCGTCTTCGCAGCGATATACAAGCCGTGTGAAATACTGTACTTCGCCCAAGCGAGTCGGCGTCGAAGTCGCAGTCATGCCTTGGGCAGCAGGGGTAAACTGTTGATTAGCTATATGAGCAACCAGAATCATTTGTACGAGCAAAGAAATAGCCACCGAAACATTGCAAGAGACCCGACGCTTGTGAATAACCCGTAAGCTCTCTCTCCAAAGACTGCGGGCAGTCTGCCCATTCGGCAACCTCAAACGAGCCCAACGTTGGATCGGCAGAATAGGTTGAGTCGGTCCAAGAAAAGCCTGAATGGTGAGAGACTCTTGTGTAGATTGAAGCGTATAATTGGAACGGTCACGTTTACGGAGCAGGATGAAGCCGTCGCCGGGATCCGCGGCACCCTGGGGAAGCCCTTTGGAAGGGGTGGGCATGAACGTAGTGAATGAAATTGGTGGGGTGAGGGGTCTGTGCCAAAATGTGTGCGCGGCGACACGCGACAAGCGACTGTATGCGCGCGAGTGAGGGGGAGAGGAAAGAGAGCTTGAGGGCATGGGGGCGATCGAGCGAGCGTTGATAAATATTGGTTGGCTTATCGCTGGAAAGCTTTGATCGAAGCACTGATTAAGTAATCAGTGCTTAGTCACACTCGGGAGGCACAACCGGCACGAAGGTTCAGTTAGATCCTACAACGTCGTCATTTTGCAGCAGAGAAAAAAAATTATTTATGCATCTATCGTATAGCGACATGCACGAGCTGATGGACACATAACAAGTTTGCACAGGGCGTCAACCCCGCTGCCGTGTCGTGCGAGGGATACAACTTGCCAAAGGGATAACACTGCGAGGCGAACTCCAACTCACTCCAGGAAATTTGTCCAGGTCCCGGTCAAATCACGGCTTCAACATGAACCTGCTTGTCGTTCCTATTTTCCAAAGCTATGTCCTTTCACGCACTGGCAGATTTAAGGCATTCGACTCCCATGTTATGTGTTTTCATATAACTTGAAAGTCGCCTAGTGGATCGAAGAAATACGCATCAAACCCAGTCATTCACGAAGGATATCCTCTGTGCTGTGCTCCTGGTGACCTCGACATTCAGTATTCAACATTAATGCCAAGCGCATGAATGGAAACCCGTTTACCCCGATTTTCGTCACGTTGTACCCTGGATAATCATCGGTCTGTCCCTTCAACTCCCCACAGGAAAAAAAACTGTGAGGACAACACCGTTCCCCGCGCCACTCGCCAGTACTGTCTCCCAACTCTACCTTTGGAAGAATATCAAGTTGGGAGGTGGGGGCGGTTTAGTCCCGACCTCATCTTCAATCCGATTCATCAAGGACTCGTATATGCGCGTATGGACACCGGTGGTGTATATCACATGAACCCAGACGCATCGTGGACTACTTTTGGATTGGGTTGATAACGTGTACTGGGACTATTGTGGTTGTGGCGCACTCGCTACCAATCCGATTGACCCTGTTTGCCTATATCTTGTGGTAATGGTTTCATGCAGATTATTCTCACTTAGATTGTACATGGACAGGCTGCTGGGATATACACCAACCCATACGACCTGAATAATGTGACGATTCTAATCTCCGCTGATTGCGGGTTGATGTAGTCTAAACGTCTCCTCTGTCATTTGAGGTGGGGAGAAACATGCCCTCTCGTGGAATGTGAGTCAGTTTCTTCGTTTCAAAACTTGTCGCTCAGGAGTTACAGGACGATGTGCTCCCGCATGCCTTCAACGCGCTCGTACACTGACAGTTGTGACCGCATATATTAGCGAACAATAACAACATCCTGTACTTTGGTGCTCGTAACAGTGGGCTTGGGTTATGGAAATCTACCGACCGTGGAGTAGCATTGACTGACGTGAGCAACTTCCCGAGTGTTGGTAAGCTAAACAGTCGCCTTCGTAATCCCCGTTGATCTTTCCTAGGTACGTACGCCACCTAGACTCAGTGACTCTACTGGAATTGAAAGTGACTCGGCCGGTCTCCAATCCGTCACGTTTGATAGCATATCGGGCAAAGGGGTCCTTCATTCCTCGTATGTTCGTCGGTGCTGCAAACAAGGATCCGAGGACATTCTCATGACCGAGGATGCCGGAGCAAATTGTGACATGACCAATGTGACAAACCGTATGAATGCACCTCGAGGATCAATTCAGGGAAGAATAACATATATCTTCCGCACAAGGTATTCCCTTCCATGCTGCGAAGGGGCTCTATGATATCTCAGTGTCGAATGGATCTGGTCCATTTACAATGGCACTCTTGGCACAGTGTATGGAGGGTTTGTAGGGGACCTGCAACGACCGGGACAATCATAGCAGCAGTACTCAACTCCTGGTGGCTAGATGGCCGGATATTCAGGTCGAATGATGGTGGTGCAACGTGGAGCTCTCTCTGGTCGTGAATTTCTTATCCAGAGCTCGCAGTAGGGTGTACCTATGCAAGCACGCCGTCGACATGTTCCCAGGACTCGTCACCAGACACTTATTCGACCGAGGATATATATTTCATCGCTAGTGGTCCTCTGATGGCGTGTACGCCCCTCACAGAGTGCAGGGTATATCGTTTTCCTTCGCGCATGAATCAGGAATGGGTGTGAGTATCGCCTTTTTCGTCTCATGTGCATCCGCAGTCAATGAAATGCCTATAGCGTGTTGTTCCGATCAAGAGAGATTGTATCCAGTTGGTCCTTGATAATGAGGAAGTGGGTGTTACTATCAGTGGGTTACCCATTCCCGATCGCAACACGAGATGAGGATCTGGTACTTGAATTCGGATACGGGCAGGGGAATTTCGCCGGAAGTTGCCGGTGAGTTCATGATCATCTCCACCGCCACGTGGCTTATCCAGCCAGCGGTACGGCAACGAACAAGATGGAGCGGCCGTTTGAAAAGAATCAGATGGATCATATCCATTTTTACACGATCTAACTCCTCATTCTTCGATTCCCGGGTTGTATCACCACAGGCCAATACACAAATAGCAGCAGAGGTCGTCTGTTCTGATGACGGGCTTTGAGAGTCACTGCCTCTTGATTGATACCTAACGCATCGCCGCGATGGAACAAGTATAAAAGAACTGGGCTGCCAATGTCTCAGCAAACTCAGTCTGCAAATGCTGTCTCATATTCTTGCCCAAGGTCTGCTCGCTTCTGTCGTACTCGTGGGCGCGTCGGCAACCACGGTAGTCACAGTAAATGGAACCGCGAGCCATGCTATTCCCCCTCTCCTCTGTGCGCCCTATTGCTAGTTTCTTCTTACTAAGGCACTGACGATCTTGGTTTAGATGGGCAGATGTTCGCGGCATGGCTGTTTCACCCGTGTGGTACTCTCATCTAACAATTTTTTTCCCAAATCCACAGGACATTAATGTGAGTGGCACTCTTGAAATTCATACGCAGTATACATAAATCCTTTTCTCAGCATGTAAGAGTCGACGTTGGTACAAACTGCAAGTCTCGACTGATGGTCACCTATGATAGAGCGGCGACGGCGGTCTTTATGCTGAATGTTGGTCATCATGCCGTGGCATAGGTTGTAATTTACCACTGACTACCGTGCTTCAGTGCTACAAAATCGAGCGTTCCAACAAGTCACGCCAAGTGAGCGACCCATTGAGAGTCGCGGTGCTCGAATGTCACCTAACGGTCATGTC
>JBBPQD010000334.1:0-13093 GCA_038092355.1 Caloboletus inedulis
TGTCCCCTCCATTCATGAAAACTCGTTTTGACATTGCCGAAAGGAGAGAAACAATGGTTTTTGTAATCTATCTACCCTTTCCAATCTCGGACCGGACCAATTTCCAACCAGCTAACGACACTTCTTGTATGAAGGACGATTCAGTCGCTTCCCATGCCGCCCTTCGAGGGTTGGTGTTCCACAAAATGGTTCCCCAGGCCGACCGGGTTCCTATCTCCCTTTCCAATCTTACGTTTTGTCATCCTTCTATTGATCATTTGTATTTCGGACCCACCGGGTTCCTGTATATCTTTCTCTTCCACTTCTTCTCACCTTATATTTCATTTGATCGATTTGACGACATTCCTTATAGGACGAACGATGCCTTCTATCACTTGCTTCCATCTACCACGTCGGTTTTTTGTGCTATGGTCGGAGGGTCGGCGTTACATCACAAAATAATCCCCACGTACGATTTATTCAATACTTGAATGCGTCGCCTTACATTTCTCGTTTGTAGTCATCCCTCACATCCCCCACATCATAATGTCATCTCCTCAATCCGTCAACATTGTGTGTGATTTCCTTGTTACGCTGAGTATGGTTAACGATGTTGTCTAGCGCAATCGCATCGAGGAGGCAATTAACACCGTCAATTGCATTTTGAGTAGCCTCTGTCTACAACTCCCTCGTCTTGTCCAACAGTTTGACGCATTCGAGGCCTCTGCATTACCCCTCCGCAATGTTCGCTTTCATTCTCTTCACTCTCTTCCTGTCTGGGAGATCTGTCTCGCTCTTCGCCCACACATCGATCAATGCTATGCTTCCATCGCCCAGTTCTCATCCCCGTTGCGAGACGCGTCGGAATTGATACGGTCTATTTTTGACCGTCTTACTCACCCTTCCCTATCCCCGACATCCTTATCGTCTTTGCCTTGTGCAGCGACATTCCTCTCTCTGGAATCTTCGATTCGCCACACGCTATCTAAAGCTGCCAGTCACATCGAATGCATAGTGTCGCATCTCGCATCTCGCGATCTCTGTTCTCTGCAACCTCCGTACCATCTGTCCGGCGTTCAAGAACAGTTTTTCACTGTTATCGCACACGCCCTTCTCATCGATGACTATATATGTGAGGTTAAACAAGCAACTGACGCCCTTTTTTCTATCGTCGAGGAAATCCCAATCACAGTATTGTAAGTTCCTTTTACATATTTAATCGTGATCCAATGACATCGCTCGAGTCTCTCTCTAGATTCTTTTGTCCTTTATCACGAGCTAGAAACCATTTTCAACCCTTGTTATCGCTGTTGTGATGAAGACGACCATAAAACTGATTGGGAACTTGCTGATGAGATGTAGCTTTATCGTTTACAGTGATGTCCAGCGGTACTAGTAGGCTACGTCTCTGCGCATAATTTCTTATTCCTAACGTGTGTTCAAACAAGTATATCGGTATGCGAGTAAATTAGCAACCCTTATGCCTTTGTGATTACGTAATGTTGGTGTATGTGTATTCAACTCTGTCGCGGTTGACGTTGAACGTTGAACCCTGTAATCGCCGGAGGTTGATCCATTTGACGATGTTCGTGCTAAGTCAACATGTACGCAAGCATTTTTTCTTCGCGCTTCGTTCCCCTCTCGTTTGATTTTTTTTTTCTCTTAGAAATCGTTCCTCAACTCCCTATCTGTTTGTTCGTGCCAGACTGTTATAGTCCTCCCGAACATTCAGTGGAGTTCCTTGGTTGACCTCTGTGTCCTTTATCTGGTGCCTTTCGTTTGATACCGCTCTATTCCAAACCCGCGGTGCGCTTGTGTTCGATTTAACCTATCCAAAATTGTTCTTAAAACATCCTTTTTTTGCCTTTTTGTTCCTTAGGATGTTCGACCAAGTAGGCGTTGTCACTCCAATCCAAACCCACGCTGTGCTCATATCGGTGGTTGTGCATGTTCCAGCTGTATTTTGACGATGCAAACGGTTTTGTTTCGTGACCGTTGAACTAGTTTCTTTTTGCGCTTTCAGTACGTCTTTTGATTCTTTTCCCTTTTTTCTGTTCTTTATGTACCGACCCATGGTTCACGTTCATCGCTCTATTATATTTAACTGTTACTTTGTTTTCTTTTTTTAAGGTCCCTCTTGCGCGAAGTCTGTTGGAAACATTGCTTTCTCCCTCGTACATACAACCCCGACGTTGCTCTATAATACGCTTTGTGTGCATCTTCCTACCTTTTGCCTCGCTGATTTAACTGAACACTATTTCTTTTGCAGCCAAGGTTTTGTCGCTTTTATCTGTTATATTTTCATTTAGTGTTACTATTGAGTGAATGGTTAGCAGGGTTCCTTCACACAATCATCCTTAATCTCTCGAGCCTGACTGTACGTCCTCTCGAGTGATAAGGGAATATTCGCTACTGTTATGGATGAATCAATACCTCCTCCGTGCTTCCAATGCCACCCGGCTTATGGATGAAATACTTCGATTTGATCCGCATGATCCAGCGATGCACCACTGTTGTCAGGTTCTTTTTAGTGTGCGTGGTTGTCCATTCGTCATACAGCCACTTTTTCGGACGCTAAATACTTTTCGTCCATCTTTTCTTTAGTACTTGTCCACTTCTGTGCCCCACCTATAAGTCAACGCCGTTCTTTCGTCACTATGCCTCGTGATCGCATCAAGTATGCTATCTTTTTATTTGTACACTAACCTCCTGATTTCATTCATTTTAGATGCCCACAATGCGATGTCAGGACTCGTAATATCACAGATCATGTGCGCCTATATCATCAAACAGTGTATCAGACGCATTATAAAGGTATCTAATCATCATCTCTACTAGGTTTTCTCTTTGTATTGACGCATATAGGCACCAACATACATCTTACACGCCAACCTGACGATCTTTTCTATTGCCCTTGTGGAAATTACTCCCATCATAACCCAGAGGACCTAAGGAAACACATCAGGACGATATGCGACCCGGATGATGGTGCACCTGATTCCATTGACACTCTTGTCGCTAAGGATGATCGAGATGCCATTGAAGATGTCGAGTACAACTCTCCGGCTATTCTGAATCCTTCTGCTGCTGATGAAGATAGGGTTATGGATACCAACGACTCCAACGGGTTTCCATCCTTTTCTCCACAGCCTCGCACTTCCGTCACTTCGCCACACAACCATTCTGACCCTTTACCTCTTGCTCATCCACTGTCGCAACATGTCGCTACTCTCTCGCGATGTGGCATTCTCATCAATTTTACCCACAAGTTACTTATTTGCGTCGATTGCAACGAAGCCGTTCCCCCTCAATATATCCATTCCCATATCGCTGGTCATAACACACAATCCCCTTCACCAGGCGATCTCGGTGCCATTCTTAAAGACCTCGATGTTGCACATATCAACCCCTTTCCGCCGTCTGATGTTATCGCTCCCATAACCGGTCTTTCCTTACTCAACGGCACTCTTTGCACAGTTATTGGCTGTGGTATTTCCTTCACTTCGCTACGATCTTATTATCGCCATCATCAAGATATACATCAAGACACCACGCGTTCCTATACGGATTGTCGCGTTCATCGCATATTCAAGAACAAGGAGATGCAGATTGTCGTCCGTGTGGATCCCACTCTTGCTATACAACGTCCACACGGTACTCTGTCTGAGTACCTTTCCGTTCTTCGCCCCAAGGAACATCTCACCAATAACGTCCTAAATCCCTCGTTTGATCCACGAAAACATAGTGGTTTCCTTTACGCTGCTAAATGGCCTGATGCTATCAGGGGTTTAGGCCTTGAGGGTGTCCTTTCTCTCGTTTCCCTTCCCCAAAAGACCGACCTTCTTTTCCCTATCGTCGAAGAGATCAGGTCGATGTTCAGGTTCATGTGTGAAGTTGTAGATGGCATGGATGTTTTAACCCGGAGACATATTCATACCCCCAAAGGGTACGTTTTTTATATATCACATATCATACCATACTAAATCCGTTTAGCGATCTTGATTCTGCCGATATCGAAAACCGCCCCTTCGGTCGTCCACAGACCGATGAATACGTTATTCGTTGTGCCAACCATTGGGCCCGCTATGTATGCGCCTTAATCCGTTCCCTCGAAGGATCGCAACCGTCGCTTCATCTCTCGGTTCAGCATCGTCAACTCTGTACCAACGTACAGCTTTCCTTGGCTGAAAACGGAGATCTTCGCTGCCCCATACAAAAGTTATTGTTTGCCCTACTTGCTACATATGATGCCGATGTGGAAAGGGATAATTCCCTATGTTCGCTTATGCGTTTCATCGTTTTCCTACACCTCCGCGAAGATGGTACTTTCCACCCCCCCACTTCAATATCCCCGAATCTCGCCTCTATCACCTTTTGCCTGCGGTGTATTGCAGTGTTAGACACTTATTCGAATGTGCTTGCCGATCCTTCACTCACTTTATTCAGGTTTGTTTAGTTATTGCCCAATGTTGACTTTCCTAATTCTCTTCTAGTTATTATCGAAATACGTTACTTCCTCTTTTGAAAGAGGGGTATGCGACGCCCTTCAACAGTCTACGTCAGCTCACTCACCTTGTCGGCTTTTATGCATTCAACATCGTAAAGCTTCCTGACATGCATTGGAACCCAGAACACGACACTCTCAGCATCAAAGGCTACCCTCTACGTATCAATCTTATTCCTGAAATGGTTCGCACGTTATGTTCGAAAGCTGATTCTATCCTCGAAAAACTTTTACTGGGATCAGATACACATTCTTTCGACAGCGTAATAGACTCTGCGCTGGATCCCAACGAGCAGCGTAGCTGGCCTGTAGATCCATTATGCAACACAGACGAAGGGTTTTCTTTTGTCCATTCCTCCGAGAACGCCTTCCATCCCTATCTCGACATGGTGTTGACACACATTCATTCCGATCCTTCTGTCTTCGCCATCTTTCACTGCAGGGACGACGAAGGGAACATAATCCACAAGCCCAGTAAGTTTTGCCAAGTCGCACTTTTTATTTTATTAATTTGGATGAAGGCGCACTACGAAACTACCTTCATTTACACCACGAGTTTATTAACATCCTCATGGTACTCGCCCATATCACTACCCCTGGCGCTGCTCATGGAACAGAACTGGGTCCTCTTCACGCTATCAACTCCATTGACGGCCCTCGAAACTTTTTCTTCCTCGCTGGCTCTTGTGCTATCATATGCCAATATTCGAAGACTCACAGCAATACTGGCAGAGATAATTTTGTCGCTCATTTCCTACCCAAATCGATCTCTCGTTTCTTTATCTATCTAGTTGGCCCCCTTCGTGAAGTAGTGATGGCGTTTGCAGGTCGAGTCTTGAACGGTGTCACTCAGGTTTATAGAACTTATGTCTATGTCATCAACGGGAAAACCATCGATAGTGGCTCTTTTAGCAACATTCTTCGCTCCTACATGGAGGAATATCTTAATGTTCCCCTAACGCTATCCCTCTACCGTCAAGCTATCAAGGCTGTCCTTCGTTCTGTCCTACACCACTACGACGACCTTGAACAACCTGAGGATCCTCTTGACAGCTGTTTTGGACATTCCTCCTATACTGGCAACAAGGTGTATGGCCTCGTCTATGACGATTTGCCTGGTCTTACCGAAAACTTATACGTTGACACTCTTCGTCTCACATCCCACTACCATTCATGGCTCGGTATCGGTTTATCATCCAATTCTGCTGAACATACCTCCACCTTGTCATCAGAACCAATGTATGCGTTTCCCGCTATTGTGCATCGACTAGAACGCGTCCTCCCGGCTCTTGAAGCATCTTGAGATCAACATATCCGTGATCTCGCCACTATCGAAACCAACATTTTGGAACGCTGTTTACCTGCCATCCAAGATATCGTGTTGACGACTCTTACTCACAAGATCCCTTGGTCGAGTCATTTACGCATTCCAACACCACTGCCGTCTGCTCAAGAGCCTGTCATAATTCATCAGTCTCGCATATCCTCTCTTCGTGCTCTGTTTAGACGTCAACCCATTCATTTCAAGTCGGTGCAGCAGGGCCAGGCAATTGAACTTGTATCTCGTCACCATCCTCATGTACTCGTCGTCCTTCGTACAGGAGGTGGAAAATCCGCTGTATATCAGGCACCGTCTCTCTCTGGAGACGCTGGTTTTCGTGTGGTCATCATCCCATACGTTTCTCTGATGGAACAGAGTCTTTCGGACGCATCCGCAAAATGCATATCTCACAGCATCTGGTCTCCGTCGCATTCCAAAGTTGATCCATTCACGGATAAACTGGTTTTTGCTGCTGCAGAATATGTCGCGATGGAACCCTTTCGTGATTGGCTCCGCAGCTCGTTTCGCTCTGGTTACCTTACTGGTATCGTCATCGACGAAGCGCATGATATCCTCCTGTCTCAAGATTATCGCGAGAGCTTCTGCGCTTTCACTTGCCTGGGTGAGATAGGTTGCCAGATCATTCTCTTGTCTGCAACCGTGAGCCCTGTTTGTGAGCCAGGGCTTTGGAGAGTGAGCGCCCTTCCTACTTTGGGCTTTTGGCTTCCTACAACTTATTGTCCAGGCTGTAGGTATCGACACTACACGCCAACCAGTTCATGTTATTCGCCAACCCGTCAACCGCGTTAACATTCAATTTAACGTGACCCGCGTGGCTGAAGAAACATTGTTCGATTTCACTGTCCGTCTCGTTCTCCACCACAGTTTCGAAAATTCTCTTGATCGCGGTATTATTTTTTGCGAGTACGTCGACAATGCACTTGAGCTAGCGCGTCGTCTGGACACTGCTTCTTATATTGGAAGCATGGACACCGAAGCTCGATCTGCCGCGCAGCACCAATGGATGTCGGGAAAATGCAAATGGCTATGTGCCACCTCTGCTTTTGCCCAGGGCATTGACTACGGTCATGTCACCTATGTCATACATTTTCGTATACCGAAGCATATGACACTCCATGCCCAACAATCTGGACGACTTGCACGACGCGAAGGAATTATCGGCATTTCTCACTTAATATATTCAGATTCCCCTCTTCGTCGACCCAACTCTGAAGTTGATCTCGGTGGCTTCAACGCGATGCTCGATTTTGCTACCAACGCACAATGTCGCCGATTATCAATCACATCCTTTTTAGATTCCAGTCCGTCTAATTGCGCAATGTTATCACCTTGCGAGTTGTGCGATTTTTGCTCTTGCTACATTGTATGTCATTTTGTTAACCATGATGCACTCCTGACGGTATTTTAGGCTCCACTTCCCGCGATCCATAACCCTGGCCTCTTGCCTGACATATCTAATGTTGAACCTCGTATTTCCACCATTCGGTCTTACAATACTCAAGCCGATACATCTCCTCATCAAATAGCACCAGAATCTCGTACCCCTCGTCACACCTCTCTACCTCAGTCACGCGCTATCCAGTCACCACTACAGAATCCACCACAAGCCGTCGTCCGTTTAAACCCATCGCCACCTACTCTTCAAACCTCAGTGAAGGCGTATTCATTCAACCTGTCGGACAAGGAAGCCACAGTTTTAAAATTTCTACAAGAACATGCTGGAACGTGCATCATCCATATTGTTGCTGGCGCAAATGCGTCCCACCAGTTATACTCTTGCTCTCTATTTTCGCGCTTCTCTTCTCTTTATTTTCCTTTCCGTTCTAACATTCGTTTTTCTAAATCTGGCATATGTTACCGATGCGGAGTCCCGACTTCTGATCGACTTGAACATCCCAACCGTTCAAGAAACGACAATCAAACCTGCAAGTTCGACGACCTCTTGAAACCTCTAGCATTCCTCATTTATTCCATTCCCGCTCTGAGAGAGGTTGTCATCCCTGAGGCTGGCGCATCTCTTGAGCAATTCAGCACCCCCTCTATGTATGGGCAATGGATCGGTCACTTTCGACCGGGTTATCAATCCACATGTAACTTGTTTGAGGTTTGTCATGCATACATTCATCTTCTCGTTCAAAACAAGTGAGTTTATCACTTTTCTGTTAACTTTGGTTAATATTAGGTTAATTTGTCTCATAAAGACTTCCTCTGCTCTCGATTGACGTCCTAACAACGCATTTTCCTAATGCATAACATGCCCGTCTATTTTTCTATTTTTATTTGATGTTCTGTGAATGTTTAGTACGGTCTCCTGTGGAGAACCATTCTCTTATCTCTCCAGCTTAACTCTTTTCAAGCGAATGGGAAATCTCGCATTCAATGTAGACGAAGTGTTCAACTCCTCTTCGTTGTAATACATCCTCGTATCAATCATTTGAATCTCGGGCCGATCGGACTATTGTTTCTCCTCTCTTCCGCTTTTAGTTCATTTGATTGCTTCCACGACGTTTCTTGCAGCAAAAACGATGCCTTCTAATACTTGCTTCCATCTCCAGTTGTCGGTTGTTTGTGCTACCGTCGCAGGGTTGGCGTTCCATCACAAAATGGTTCCCCAGGTACGCTTTATTAGATGCACCATGCTTCCGTTGCTATATCATTTCCCGTTAACAGTCACCCCTCACATCACTCGCATCATGATGTGTCCTCAGTCCGTTTTCATTGTGTGTACTTTCCTTGTTATGCTGAGTATCATTGACGATGTTGGCTAGCGTAATCGTCTCCTCAATGCCATTGACTCGGCCAATCATGCTTTGAGCACAGTTGCTCTACAACTATCCCGCCTTACAGAATACCTCATTATATTTCAACATTCGATCGCATCCCTTCGGTTCAGTCGATACGGCCGTTACGACCTCCTTCCATTGCTAATTCTTGCTCTTGCCATTCATGCGCAATTAGACAAGGCCATCGGCTTTGTTATCGATCTATCCTCCTCTCTTAGCAACTTACCCCGGGCGCTACACAAGATAACAGACGCTAATGGTAACCGATTCTTTTCCCAATCTTTTCACTTATTAATCTTTCCTCTCAGCATCTGGGTCCCTCGAATTCAACATTCGTTACGCCCTTGCCCAAGCTGCCTACCATATCACTTTGCTCGCCTCGACTACATCCCTCGATTACTCTGCTCATTTGTCGCAAGACCTAACCGGCATTGAACAGCCATTTTATGGCTTTAAACAAGACTCCCTTCTTATGTGTGATCACCTAGAAGCCCTTTCTCGTTCTTTAGATACGTTATTTTCCGTCCTAGCGGATGTCTAAACCAACACTCTGTATGTATACTATTATCTCTATCTATGCTTTATTCACTCTTTCCTGATATCGTTTTAGAATCCGCGCTGCTGTATTGTAGAGCTAGAAGTATCTCGTGATCCATCGATCCCCAACGATTTGCGCTTAGTCAACTTATTTTCTCTGTAAATAAATAGCTCACAAACCCACTGTAACACAAAGATCTTCGACTTGACCCATTACTCTTCACTCCACCCACTTTAGCTTGACAATGCCTCTGAATTATCGTCGTTACTTGTCCGATACACTTGTCTATGTCTGCGTTCAATGTGACACTCATATAGCCCAGCATGCATCGATCGTGCCCCATGTAAGTACCATCTTTCGTGTTTTTCTTCTTATTGCTGATATGCACTCATGGAGTCCTTTGATATACAGGATATGTGTGTTTTTTGTCGCGTGTAAGTTACCGTCTTGTTCCATTCTCTTTCTCACTCGTCTGCCCAGCGTCAACACTGTTTACGGCGACACTGCAGTACATGGACAATGTACCGTTTGTTTCGTCCATTGCATCCGATGCGACGAATTACTTGGCTTCAGATATGTATGTCTTAGAACACTAGGTGAATAACTTTTATGTATGCATTGCAGGTTAGTATTGAAGACCCTTGCTATGAAGATAGAGATGGTCTTTTCTTTATTTCTGATTATTGTGTCGAAGCTCGAGAATAGTTTAGACATTTTTGTTCAAACTCGGTATATGCTTAGTCTGTCATTACTTTTCATACATATCGTTGCTCTTTAGCTGCTCTTTTCAACAACCCGCTTCTCTCTGGTGTCTTTGTCCTCCATTTCCGGGACGATCTCCCCATTTTATACACCCAATTGTTCAAAATTTCTTTGCCAGTTCAACCAACAATGTGGTCGTGCGAAGAACACACATTATCCAGTCATTGACCACGACAAAATACCCTGACCTTCCTTAGTTCCCTTCCACAGGAGTATCGAAGAGCTTCAGGCTCCCGACTTTAAGCGCAACACATCCACTGATCTCATTCGCCAGAGCGCTATTGAAAGAGAGCGCAGCTGTGAGGCTAGTCAGAATGCAAAGCCCGGGACCATTAAACGCATGCAATTTACCTTCTCAGTGGATCAACCCGCCCCTACCACTCCAAATGCCGCCGTCCCACTACCTGATCTCGGACCTTCTCCCGAGTTCAAGGAAATCTCCACCCGACGTGGCCGTCAGGCCACCCATGCCCCTGTCGCTGGCGACGAATCCACTCATACTGACACAGATGCTTCCGCTAGCTCCCGGAAGCGCAAGTGTCTGACTGATGAACAGCCTTTTCTTCGGTTCCCTTCTTTGTTTTCCAACGATTTCGGTCCATCTGCCCTCCTCACTGCGCAGCCTTCCCTTTCCAGTGCGATGAATTATGGAGAAGATGTCACCAACACTTGTTCTCGCGGTTTCAGCATTCTTCGTCCTACCATCGAGCTTCTGCTAGATGAGATCCTCAGCAACGTCGATCCTATAGATGATCATTCGTCTTCCCATCTTCAAGAGCCCATCCTAGCTTCTGACTTCGACATCATGATGCAAGAGTCCTCCGGATCCGGTTCGTCTCGTTCGGACTCTCTATCTGTTCCCACTGACAACGAATCAACCACGCCCCAATTTCCTCTTTTACAACCCGCCAAGGAAACCCCTCCCCAAACCATCTCCCCAGCCAAACTAGCACCTAGCGCGGGAACTCGGAGCAATGTCCCCAGCAGTCGTCCCAACCTCACGGTAAAGACCCAGAATGCTCCTACCACACGATCATCTGGTCCTGGCACCACCGCCACTAGTGTAAACCCCGCAGTTCTTCGAGGAAATGGCAACTCCGCTCCTGGCGGGGTGAAGGCTGAGTGCTCGAATTGCGGTGCCACGCATACTCCTCTCTGGCGCCGTGGTCTCAACGACGAGCTGAATTGTAACGCATGTGGCTTGTACTGCAAGCTGGTATGTGTTTCTCGACGACACCTGCAACAAGAAAGCTCATGGTCTTCGCAGCACAAGCGCCCACGCCCAAAGAGTATGCGCACCAATCATGGCGAGAGCCGCACTCAAGTGGCTCCTCGTCAGGAAGTGGTTGACGTCATCGGTGGGTCTCCTCGGTACATGCGACACACCACTCAGCTCAGTGGAGCCGTCGGCACAGCTCAATGCTACAACTGCCACACCACTGCGACGCCGCTCTGGAGGAAGGACGACGAGGGTAAGACCGTTTGCAATGCGTAAGTTTCATACCCTTGGTCCGTTTACATGGTGACTCATTTTACGGGGGACACCAAACACCAGGTGCGGCTTATAGTGAGTAGCGTGCTCTCTTGTCGGTCATCCATTCGCTAATCATGCTCTATTCCAGTTATAAATTGCATGGGTCAGCAAGACCGATTTCCATGAAATCGGACGTTATTCGCAAACGTTCACGCCATGATGCTCGGCGCGCCGGTCCGGACTCCTCCGAAACTCCATCTGCGAGCCCAGGCGCAAGTCGCCGGACTTCACCGACTGCGGAACCTTCTCCAACCCTGGCGCCAGACTCGACCACTCAACCTACATACGAGTACAACGATGAAACTACGACTCAGAGCACGTCGTCCGAGCTCTTGGGAGCGCTTGGGCCCGATACCCAGAGCGCTAGTTATAATAATCAGTCGAACTACTCGGATATCTTCAATCCCTTCCCCGGTCCCTACCATCCCGACTATCTGAATCAGAGTTTTCAGACACCTCCAGATGCACTTCCGTTCTCGAGCGTTGAGACTTTGGAGACAGAGGTCGCCACCAACAATGGACAGAGGACGAAGAAGCGCCGTCGCATGAGCACGGACTCGGCGTCTGAGCCTCCGTCTTCGGCCGTTTCGTTTTCCTCGTACGCAGATTCGTACTCGGGCCACTCCTCCACCGCATCCCACTCTCGCCGATCTTCGATGGATTTCCCGTTCTTCTCTTCATACAGCGTTTTCCGCGGTTCTAGTAACGCGTTCTGGCACCCCCCGGCGCTCGGCGCGGACCGGTCACCTCAACTGGTTCACCCTCCCATGCTTCCAGCAGAAGATTCGCCGATGGACTTTTTCCACCCCCCGATGCTCCCGCAGGACGAGGACAACTTCTTCGCCACCTACCTTCACCCTCCCATGTTACTTCCTGCGGAAGACCCCAACGTCCAGCACCAGCACCAGCAACAGACCCAGCAGAATTATACTTCCTCTGCGCCAGCCGAGTTTTACGATTCTGCCATGCAAACCTTTTGATGGACCACGTCCGCGCGACTCTTTTTTCATCCTCTCGTTTCTACCGGGCTTTGCATCCTCTTTCATTTCCTATACATATCTTTTCGCTGCCCAATACGTAGAACACCCCAAAAAGCCGTTTATTCATTTCACCGGCAACCACTCTGTATTATTGCAGATCCCGTCGCATTGTCTTTCTCGTCCCGACGCAGCCTACCCACTTTTCTTTACCACTCCTCGCGTGTCTCCACCACAATCGCTTTCATCTCTCTCTCTCTCTCCTACCATATATATTTTTGGTTGCATAGCTACCTCTCCGAGATGGGGTTGTTGGTCCCCTGTACCACACGGTTGTATCTGTCATGTTGCCTCTCCGCGAAGGGCTTCGCTGTTTAAGCCCCCCAAATAGTATCCGAATTCACGTAGCATTGCATCTATCACAAGTAGCATCTCGTTTTTCCTTTATCATGTATCTCATTGTTCGACAATCGGACGGTGTAACAACTCGCTCTGTATTTCGCGTCTGCAGTACCTCGTGTCAAGTGACTGTTTCCGCGGATTGCTCGGCCTTTCCTGTTGGTGTGTCGTTGTATATGCTTCAAATCTGCGTCGTTAGCATTAATATGGGTCGTCCGTGGGGCAGCAACTTGTAATAACTCATATTTCAGTGTCACACTGCACAGGCACAGTGT
>JBBPQD010000335.1:0-13080 GCA_038092355.1 Caloboletus inedulis
TACCCGTCAGTCTTGTTCCAAGCCCACTGCATGAGAAGTTCAGAACCAACCAAACGACTGGCGTAAGTAGGCGCGATCAGTCCGATCAGTCCGATGTTGAAATGAAACGAAGTAGGGACCAACCGAGTGTACACAGGCGGGTCGCGATTGGCATCGAAGACCCATTTTGTCGCAAGGGGAGGTAAACCGGACATTCTATTCCTGTAGGTGGGGGTGCTACTGTTGATGGTTCGAATCAACACCGTCACGTGAGAGTGAGGGTGTATAATAATATTTGTAATAGTGCATGAACTTTGCGAATCTCAAGTGTCGGATTCAACTTGTCGAGTCATCCCCGGTTATAAGTCAGTTATTACTCCACATTGCGGGTCGTAATTGTACACGAATATAATGAGTGACTACACTACTTCTATGCCTTGCAGACGCCCAAGCCAACACATCATGCCCTCGAGTCAATCATTAATCAAGACCCCCCGCCATTCATCACTTCCTGCATGGCCATCCATACACCCCTGTCTACATCCACACCTACATCCCCGCGCCCTTGCCCTTGCCCTCGCCCTCGACCCCGTCGACCACCCTTTCCGCTCGCCATTACTTCCCCCGAACGTATTGTCCGTGGTCCTTGCGCCTGCTTCGCGAGATGTCTCACCTCCGCAAACTCGTCCGTCGCCTGCGCCCGCAAAAACGCAGCGCTCTTTGCCCTATGCACCAAACAATCGGGTCGTTGATATCCCCGTACCCCCTCACCACCACCCTCCTCCACGCTCTCACCATCATCCATCGGCCGCCCATCCCGCCACAACGATCCCCCCGTCCGCTCCAATGTCTTCACGATATCCAAACTCTCCCCAGGGGGGATTGCCCACGGATGCGATGGCGTCTCACACGTCATATCCACCTCCTTTCTCAATACTCGATCCACGTCTACCGCCGAAAAGAACGCCACGCCTTGCGGCAAATCATCCATGCCCAGCTTGAACGCAAATAAACACCGCGTCCACACGTTTGCAATTTGCAACGCCAGCGCGGCGCGGTACTTGTCCGCCTCGGAAACGAGGTACCGTAGTTCGTCGTGCACCGAAATGAGGAAACGCGCATCAATGTCGTACGTCCGTGCAAGATGATCCATCGCGACGAGTAAGAGATGGAGATAGTCCACCCCGGACGATTGGACGACCCAGTTGATCCGCGACGTCATGTAATCTGCCCCAAACTCGGCGGGCAGGTTGTCCTTGGAGAGCGCCGCCGTGATTCCACACCCCAACGCGGGCGTCTGCGGTCGATCGGACAGTGCGATTTCCTCCAATTTGTTGAACACGAAACTCTCCGTCCCACCAAACCAAAACTTGCGCCCAAAGAGATCCGGTCGGTGGGTGTTCTTTCCCTTGGTCGACGCGTACAGGTTTTCGGCCAACTTTTTGGCTTCCTCGGGTTGCATTCCCGCACTTGATTGCAAGAGAAGCAGGACAGCGTGTTTCATTCCTGCCCCGTAGATGCGCGAATAATTGAACACTTTGGCCTGGTCACGTGAAATTCCCAAGATACTCGCTGTCTTGGAGTGCAAGTCCGTCCCTGCAGCCTTGGTCCCCTCGAGCGTCATCCAACCGATCGCAGTGGCCCCATGCAGACCAAACTGCGCATCACCCATACAACTTGATATCCAAAGCTCCTCCGAGTCGACGTCGGCCCCAACGATGGCATACCCTGGCGGTGCACGAACCATTGCCTTGAGCTCGGACCCCACACGGTTCTTCTTCGCATTGCTCGCCGTCAACCACGTCTTCTCGATCGCACGACGCGTGACAGTACCCATCGTGATCACCTGCGGAAGGATCATACCCCACTTGTGCTCCGATGACCGCGCAAACTGAAGGTCGACCTGTTCGTTCTGCCACACGACCATCTGATTCAATATTCGATCGCGCGCACTGATCCAGTAACTGCATTGAGCGTTCATGTCCAGCGCATCCTGAGCATCGTCCCCGGGACTCGTCAACGTCCCGTCTTGGGCATATTTGACAAAAGTCTTGGAGAGTGGACTCCCCACGTTGGCACTTTCGCCGTCCTTGTGTGGGAGCTTGTAGAAGAGAAATCGGTGTCCACCCTTTCCCTGCGTCATTTCGCACAACGCCAGGTCAGCGGGGTCTGAAAATATGAGCGGTTGCGCACGGGTGGTGAATTCGACGGCGCCGGGGACCCTAAACGTCCACCCATGCTCCCTGGAATGAAAAAGAGGGTGGCCCATCCAGGACAGGCGGAGGAGAATCGGAGAGATGCGGTTTCGTACGGTGATGTCGAGTGTACCAGGTGGGAGGTCTTTCTTTGGTCTGGCAAGGTCCCAATACCATTTCGGCCAGGTGACTTGGGACTTGGGTATTTTTGGGGTAGATGTCTCGGACGATGTTGTGCGGGGAGTCGCGAGGACGAGCCTCCAATCTAGTTGTCGCAGAAAAGGATCTTGTTCATAATCCTTCTCGTCTGCAAGAGATTTTGCTAAATTAATAATACGAGCTTCCAGCTGGGGCGTGCGTTCCCCGCTGGCAATGGCCAGAGCCAAAGAGGTATCGGACGCGGTCAGGCGGCTCTCCTTGAGGAAAGGAACACCATGCGTTGGCCCCAGAATCGCCAGGATCTTCTTTGTTCCCGTGCTGGGAGGTCGTATTACCTCGCCGTCGCGGATGAAATGCCACTTTTCCTCCGTCGTGTACCGCAAAGGATAGCCATCAAAAGATAGTTTGACAAGCGTCGGGAGCACGCGGTTCACGCTGCCAGCGCTAAAGACACCATCCCTGAGTAAATCGCGCAGCCACGCGGGCTGTTTGCCCTCAGACGACTTCGTTGGGGATGTAGACTCTGCACTCTACAGATGATCATCACTAGGAAAGCTATATGCGTAGGAGACAACGTACATTGCTATACACGCCTCTGGATTCCTTCGCGACTTTTGGGGTCCAATCGAGCTGAGAAAGCCAAGGATTGTCTCTCCAGGATTCGTCCTGCATCATGCCCTTGGCTTGCTCCGCGAGATCCACGAGGTGTTTCTTGACCTTGCCCTCCAACTCATGATATGTCCGTTCCGCGTTGCGTAGATACTCTTCCCAAGTTTCGTTGACCGTCAAGAAACTCGTACCCATAGTAAGGACACCAGCAAAAGACGCCGGACTCGGACACCGCTCAAGGAACGCCGGAAGAACCTGCGCAAAGACCTGGTGTGTCACGTAGACGTCCTTGGCGCAGTACCCAAGGTAATCCTGAATGTCAGCGTGAATCGCCTCTCTCGAAGAGGTCATGAAATCCCCACGAATCTCTTTGTCGAGATCAATGTCACAATAAAGCTTCGCCACGTCCGCCAGGGCGTTGGCAGACGTGAGGTCCTCCCAGCGTTGCTGTGAGAGTTCAGCGTCGGTCGCGTCTGTGTCATCCTCTTGGAGCTGAGGCAGGCTTTCCTCGATTTCAGCACGCAGACGACGGAGTTGCGCGCGCCGTGGAGCATCAACTTCTAATTCTGCTTGCGACGCGCTATCGCGCATGATCTCGAGTGCCACCTCGACAGCCTCGGCGCGCTGTTCAATACGCACGGCTTTCGCCTTGCGGTGTTTCATCCACGCCGGTCGTTGATGCGACGATATACCATTGACAGCGACGTGAAGTGACATCGTGTCCATAAACCGCATCTGTGTACCCGTGAGACTATACTCTTCACGGACGCGCTGCCGGTCATAAGAGACATTGTGTCCGACGACGACACGCGGTACCTCGGGGTTACCCAACGGAATCAAATGCTGTACCTCCTCCGTCTCGCCGAGCAACCACGGTGATATCCAACAATACCACGCGTGTTTGGACGCAGCACAGGCGAGGATGGCGTACGGATGGTACGGCGGCATCGTCTCGACGTCAAACACGAGCATCTGCTCAGGTTGGCCGTCATGTTCTGGGTATGCGACGTGTTCGCTGTAACTCGACCCATCTGGGAGGTGGTAGTACTTGGTCCAGCCCGATTGGACGTCAAAGTACTCGGGTTTGGGAGGTAACGCGTCTTGCACGAGTTGCTTGGCGAGGGATAACCAGGGTTGGGCGCAGCGCTGGCCGATACGGTAAAAGTGCTCGTCGATGTCGGTGCCTTGGAGTGGGGGGAGGGTAAAGCCTGTATCGGGTAGGACAGAACCCTGCTTGGGGTCGAGTCCGTGCATGTGAAGGTGGTCACGCGCGATTTGGACGAAAGCGGGCTCTGGCGGGGGGAAAGCGGCATGTTTGAATATTTGGGCGTGAAGCTGGCGCGAGAGCATTTGTACGCCTAGTTCATTGCGTTTGACTGTGTTTCCAAAGGATCATGTCAATCAGTCGGATGGGTACATACAGCGAAACATACCGTGTCGAGCTGAGTTTTTGTCTCCGTCTGTCTTTCGTTTCCTCGTGTTCGTGCTCGCCGGGGCTTTGGGTTGTTTTTGTTGTCCATCCTCGTGTTTTTTCTCTGATTTTTGGTGTTGTCTGAGAGGTGGGGATGGAATGTACAGTTTACGAACGAGCGAGGGAGACCTTCGCACCGAGTTCAGCATGCGTGTGCACTGTCACATATGGGCGTGGGAATACAAAGTACAGAACTATCCTTTTCAACCCGACACTTATGATGTCCAAATATGATATTCAACAACTTGGAAGCAATATTCGTCGGTTGGGTAGGATCTGAAACTGTTTCGTGAAGGATAACTGATTGTTATCGTCATCCCAACACAGTTGATCATCATTACCTGCTGTCAGACTCGCTGCTGTTGATCCCCCATGTGCTAGCGCCGCGTCAGACTTAGTCTGGATGACCTTGTCTACTCGGACTCCCGTCGAGGTCGGGGAATGAGCCACTCATATCTGCACTACGCCAGAGGGACAAGGGAACAGACCTGGACCACGGGACCCGGCTAACTGTTGACCTTGAGAACAAGTGTTGTAATCTGATGGCGGCGGCGTGCATGGGACCGCCGATATACCAAGAGAAGATGTGTACATCAGAACCCATGGGAACAGCTGCATATGGTACTATTCAACAATAGTCCCTTGATTCTTTCAACCACAAGGGTGTCTGCAAGTCTGATGTGTGCGTACAGTTTGTCACAACGAAGTTGCTTGAATGTTGACAGACCATTCACCAAGATCACAGCAGACAGGCCATAAAAATTCCTTGTCAGAATAGACCGTGCTCGGTCGCTTTCACAAAGGACGGGAACCAAGTCATAAGCGGCAATAATGACAGAACGCTTCGACGATGGCAAATCGACGACGGTCGGGAGATAAGCCGTCCGGTGGAGACGGGTGGTCGTGTGTATGGTATCCAGATGTCACCAGATGCACGATGGATAGTACTCGCCGAAGGGCGGAGGGTGGTCGTGCGGGATGCAAGGACGCATGCCAAAGTGCTGGAGGTGGGGGAGCACAAGCGTCAGGTCGGTGCGATCGATGTTTCCGCGGACTCGATGAGGATCGCTTCAGGATCGGAAGACGACACCGCATACGTCTTCTGCATCACCACTGGGAAGAGACTGCTTGGTCCACTGCGACACGACATCGATGTTATTGGAGTCAAGTTCAGCCCGAGCGGGAAGCGAATTGCCACCGCCACACCAGTCTCGGTCCGTGTTTGGGACACGAAAACCGGCGACAAGCTGATCGACATTCCCGTGTTCTCTACTTTCTTTCCAGTCACACCGTTTGCATGGTCGAGTGATAGCAAGTATCTCTTTGCAGCGACGTCCGCAAAGATCACACGCATCGATGTATCCACCTCTGCATGCTTAGACTCATGGTCACTGCCCAAGCACGGCGGGAAGCCACCCTTGCTTGTCAGCAACGGGAGGTTCATTGCATGCTACACCGGTACATCAATCTTGTTCTTAGACGTTCCTTCACGTAAACAGGTCGGCTCCACCATCAAATTTTCCGTTAATCTTCGTTCCATCGCACTGTCGTCCGATGGTGGCTCCCTTGCATGCGGAAGGGTCGACAACACGATCTCGGTTTACACTCTCAGTGGTATTCTTCCACAGTGTGTCCTCCTTGATGTAAATACACATCTGCGTCCACTACTCAATCGGCATCTGACTTTTCTAAAGCCAGCCCATTCCCTCCCGTTGATGAGCATCAGTGACGCGGCGTTCAAACCATGGATAGAATACGACTTAGTGAACGCGGAAGTGACATTGTCCAAAGAAATTATGTCTTTGAATCCCAACTACTACGCATTTGCCAATCGTGCTCTTGTGCGAACTCATCTACGCCAGTGGAGCGCCGCCATCGTCGATGCCAAACAGGTAGTTTTATATGCTATCTTTTATTTCCCGACTTGCACTCAGGCACGGTACCCTAGTCCCTTGTCATTCAGTCATCGCCAATTGGCCGTATCGCAATGGCTCTTGCGCTCGTCGACTATGGCAAACAAGATCTCGCACTTGGAACCATTAATCTTGTCTTTCGCAATTGCAGTTCAAACGAAACTAGTTTTCTCTTGCTTATAAAGGTCTGTGTCCGGCTTGTTGGACCTTACCATCAGTTAATCGTATGTCGCACAGGCCATCCTGTTGTTCGTGTGCGGAAAACACGAAGATGCAATTTCGCGCATACACAACCTGATGTCAACTGCAGATGACCTTATAATATACTGCTGCATCCAGGCATGTCGCATATTGATATTCATCACGAATGTGGCCACTGATGTTTCCTCAAGGTCCTCGCATACATGCACTTGCAACGCAGAGACTACGAGCCTGCTATACAGACCTTTCAAAGCGCCCCGTTTGCTGCTTTCTCCTCGACAAATGGTCATCTAGCAACCATCTCCCTTGTGAGGCTATATCAATATCAATATTTCGATGTATGCTACCATTTTGTCGACAGATATTTGGTTGGACTTTCCAAGGACTTGGAATCACAATTTATCGGCATCTATGTGAATCTTTATATGCGGCGAAGCGCATATCGGAGGGTGCAGAAACTCTT
Organism: Caloboletus inedulis; assembly: GCA_038092355.1. NCBI lineage: Eukaryota > Fungi > Basidiomycota > Agaricomycetes > Boletales > Boletaceae > Caloboletus > Caloboletus inedulis. The sequence goes on from JBBPQD010000335.1 coordinate 6,991, forward strand.
CTTAAGATGATCAATGCATTTGACAAGGAGGTTCATGCGAGCAAGGCGAACACGAACTGGGCCACTGGTGAGGTTCTCAAATACCACTTTATATAGTCTATCTTTAAACACTAGTTTTCAGATTTCACCGAAAAATATGTCGTGGCGCTCGAAAGAATCGGTGATGAAGCGATCAAGTCCGAGAAATACGATAATGCGATTGCACAGTACACTTTTGCATTATCTCTCGATCCCCCAAGCAAGGCAGGCCTTCTCGTCAAACGAAGCAGGGCTCGAGCAGCGAGGCGATTGTGGAGGGAAACTTTGGAAGATGCCGATATGGTATGACGGTTCTTGAGACTTTGTTCGACGGTTCTAACGCCTACCTAGGCGATCAATGAGGACCCCTCCTGCCCTTGGGGTTATCAACTCAGACATTTGGCATTACATGACATGCAACGCTATGACGAAGCCATTGGCACACTTACTAATATGCTGTCAGCCATTGAAAGGTCCTCCGATCCAAAGATTCGTGGTACATATTCTCTTCTCCAAGCAAATGTATATTCGCCAGGCACTGAGGACTTTGTACAGAAATGGGCGAGAGCTACGTCTCAGTCGAGGAGACGGTTAGAATGATTGATGCCACGATTCGGGAGATCTCCAAAATATGCCCACTCGTTCTTATCGACGTCAAGACGGGTCGCCTATGTGATGCAGCTGAGCGAACCCGTATATTCAAAACGGAGACCGCCTACAAGGAGCTTCTTTCCTCGACAGCTGTGAGACTAGACAAGGCACGCATCACACGAGTCATCGCGAAATACTTCCAATATGTCATGCTCTCCCACGTGTGGGAGGGAAAGGAACCATCGTTGCAGGATGTGAACCTGGTTAATTCGGTTTGGGATTTGGGTCCGTCACCGCTGAACGAGAAGTTACGCAAGTTCTGCCAAGTGGTTCGGGATGGCGACGAGGCTTATCGCTGGGCCTGGAGCGATACGTGCTGTATAGATAAAACGACAAGCACGTTGCTCAACGAGTCGCTCATGTCCATGTACAAATGGTATGAAGACTCGGCGGCAACGCTCATTTACCTTGCAAGTGTGGAATCTCCGTCATCGCTGGGCGACCTCACCAAAAGCTTGTGGATGATGCGCTCATGGACGCTACAAGAACTCCTCGCGCCCAAAGTCATTCGTTTTTACGATCGTAATTGGAAGCCATACCTTAACGACACACGCCCGAACCACAAAGACTCCTCCAAGATCATGCAGGAACTAGCAACTGCCACCCAACTCGCTCCAGGAGCTATTGCGATATTCCGTCCGGGAGATCTCGGTGTACGCGAGAAACTACGGCTCGCATCGACGCGCAATGCAGCTATAGAAGAAGATGTGGCATACTCGTTGATCGGCATCTTCTCGAGCGACATTCGACCCCACTATGGTGAAAGAGGAGCTGCGCTTGGACATCTCTTGGAGGAAATCGTAGCTCGGTCTGGTGAAGTGACCGTGCTGGCCTGGACCGGCAAGGCATCAACGTACAACAGCTGTCTGCCTGCTTCCCTCGTGGTCTACAGTCAAACACCCTTTACTACCCCAACCATTCAGGCTGGCGATATGGAAACACGGATGGCAGGACTTAGGAGCGCATTATCGCCCCACAAAGCCAAGGCAATCTACAAGCGTGTTGCCCGCCTCCCACCTGCCCGTTTCGCCAACCGCCGCCTCCATCTCCCATGCATCGTCTTCCCCGTCAGACGACTCGGCGTACAACAACTAGGGAGTAGCCATCTGCAGGGGAATCGTTACCTAGCCAAAGTCTCTGGACTGGGTAGAGTGGAAATGTCGACCGCAGACGTGCTTCCGCTGCAGGAACCACGCAAGGTCGTGTTTGTCCATCCGTGGATGCGAGATATACGTGGTGAAGATGGGGGGTCTCTTTGGGCAGATGAGTCAAATACGAGCGACTTGGACTCGGATTCAGATATCGTCGCAGACACGGACTCGGGGGACGACTCAGACGCAGACTCGGATGGGGATTCGATGCCACTCAGCGCCGTGCCCTCGGCGAATGTGGATGCCTTCACACGGGCATTGTTAATGATTGTCCGGCTCAAACAGCCATTTGGTGCGTTAGTGCTTTTAGAGCAGCCAGATGGGTCATTTAAGCGTGTTGCTTCGGAGCATGAGATCATCGTGCAGCTCGGGCGGAACGTGGTGTCTTTGAAAGACGTTCGGGCCAAGGTAGTAGAGGTGCGGTGATGGAGAGAGGGTCAAATTATGTCATTTGCATTGTTTTTGTTTCCATCTTGGTATTATTATTTGGCTATCGTGCTTGTTCTCGTCTTTTTTTGGTGCTCTCTGGTCTCTTGTCTACTGATACTCCTAGACAGACATCCTTGTGCTCGTTCGTCTTTGCCCTGCTAACCACCATAATTACCTCCGGCCACACACCTTTCATGCACATACACGGTATATTTTATCTGTTAGAAACCAGTCCCATGTTAATCTCCCTGGTTGAAATACAATTCTTGACTAAGTAAGTAGGAGGACAAGATCATCCTGCGGAGTGGGTCCACCCACCAAGCGCTCCCATCCATTTCCGTACCTCAACGTCAACTCTTGAGGTGCCCGTTACGACCGTGACCAAATCTCTCCATTCACCCTGGTGTCTTATAATTACCGCATTGGATTACAATCCGGACTGCGTGGATTTCCAAGTTGAATCCTGGGCCCTAGGGGCCGTTGAGTAACAACGGAAGAAGCACAGTGTCCATTCTGAGGCTTGACATCGTCATTGTCAATGGGAACATGGACAAGCAAGCGTCGCCTCTAAACAAACCGTGAAGATCACCAGTCATCACTGAAACAGGAGAAGCGTGATAATGGATTATAATCCATTTTTGCCTCGTTTTACCTCACAGATAATCACTTTTCAATGAGGAAAATCGGATTCTATTCCAATAGCACGCTTCTCCACAAACCGTGATGTAGTGGGTAACGAGATAAGAGGAGAAGGGAAGATGGACCGATATAGTGCCGTTGGTGGTATTGGCGGGTGAGTCAGTGAGATAGGAGATGGTGGACTACGCACGATAACGTCCTGTCTGTGTGTGAGCACGCGCACGGATGGATGAGAAGACGACTGACTGCTCTGATGGCGTGCCAGTGTATGATCGACCATACGGACACCCTCAGGGGTTGTTGCTACGGTCGCGCTCTGGCATTTGCTTGGTCAGCACGGCCTCTGCAAAATGTTTGCCCCCATTTCACAGCATTAGGATGTCAATTTCTCAATCTACTCCCCATACGAACCTTTCGCAATTCGTCGATCCTGAGTGCGCAAATGGGGGTTGTTCTGTTGTCCCTGTGAGTCGTGGTGGAGTTCAAAATTGGCAGTGCGCCCGCCTGTCCCGCATCTGGATTAATGTGTCGACGAAACGTCCAGATCGTTCGTGCGAGACCGATTCCGATGGTTCCCAAAGCGTGAGTCAATACAACCTGAAAACTACAAAAAGGTGCGAGACGACGTTATCACTCTTAGTTTCCTCTTTCCCTCTCGTTACTCATGAATTCAAGCCATCAAACGCATTCGTCCCCAGAGTTGCAGCAAGAGGAGCCAGGAGCCTATCCAATGCCATTCGGTATCCACGGTGTGGAATTGGGAAGTCGTCTGGACTCCGTCCCTAGCTCTCTCCGGTATTGGGCAGTGGATAAAAAACGTGCAAATGCGCGTTGGGTAAGAACAATGACTTGATTCCATGCATTCAGCACTTATATGCACCATCTGAAAGTACGATGAGATGGTACAAGCGAATAACAGGTATGAAGAATGGCTCAGCACACGGCCCCCAGGAGAATATCCGGTCGCCTTTGCTCACGACAAGAGACTGGACAAAATCGAAGACAGCTTTAGAGATTGGGGAATTCACCCTGACCGCTCTTCTGCACCGTGGGTGCGTACTTGACATTTTAGTCTCCTTTCGAGCACGGCATTGATTCATGCATGATCCGAGTAGTACAATTTCTACGTGAGGGCAAATGCTCGATACGAGCAGCATCTCGCTGCAAATTGGCCGACCGGCAGGCTCCCTTTACCTCGGGGAACCAACCGCGAGGACGCAAGCAGACCTATCGAGACTGTTCTGCAAGAGGAGATATGGTGGACATTGCGTCCTTCTAACCGCCACCAGGACTGGGTATGTCGTTCCAATTCTGCGACCTATCTTCAATCTGGCTGATTGAACACGCACCATGTCCAGTACCAACTGTTGTATGATGCTAATCAACGCTTCCTGGACGAGATATACAAGTCACGTTCCCCCGGATCTGAGCCAATTTGGTTCGGTGAACGGTGGCGAAATCTCCGTCTAGACCAAGTACCTAAAGATTTTATCCAGTGGTGTCTTGATCCCCAAAGGCAAGAAAGGAGATGGGTATATCCGTTCCTTTCCTTCGCATCCACGAAGTTTCATTTTTTTTTTTTTCGTGCGGTCATCAAGTTTTATCGATTCAAGGACTTGGTTCGCCGTCTTGAAGATTGGCGACGGGCGCACCCCTCAGACAGCCAGAATCCAGTCGGTGAGGCAGTCAGACCGCGAGATGACTCGCTGGGGTCAGCGGATGGAGACCATTACGACAATGATAGTCTTGTCCAGTCAGACAGCGACGATGGTACAGGTGATAACCGAGACCCCAATGAATCCACATGCTCAGATGAGGAGATGGCATCCCACGCGCAAGCGGAGGGATCCTGTCGGGCAATGAAGCTAACATATGCTGGCAAACTCAGTAGACGACACAGAGTGCAAGATGAGAATTAGAAGCGAGTTGGAGTCCTTATCAGGGAGCCTTCCGAGCGGGTGCAGTGACATGCAGAATGTAAGTCGGTGCTATTTACATTGAAGTTTGGAAATGTACATAGTATGCAGCTTAAGCTGCCTCCTGTTGTAACACGTCTGTATGTGAAATGTATGATATACACCACACCGAAAGAAACATGCCCTACGCTATGATTATTTAAACCTTGGCCGGAATGTGTTTTCGCAGCAGGGCCATAGACAAGGAACAAGCCTACTGTTCCAGTGGTGCAGCGCAGGCGCTGTTTTCAATTTGAACCTTGAGTAAGCTACATGACCGGTCATGCATCAATGCATCATGTTCGATCTACGAAACGACATCCAGTGTGCATTGTACTACGGGTAATTATGGACAGTTAAGATGCATTAGAAGAAGCAAATATGTTATGATAGTATGACATTAGTGGTATTCACGATGACAATTATTGTACTGAAATGACACTGAAAACACTCTTAAGTAGCAATGTCCTCTAGCCTAAATTAAATCTCAGACTGCTCCGAAATAATTGGAAGACTGCCGGCCGATGTGCCGAGTCATGTGTGTTTTGTAGTAGACACAAAGGTCATCGGACTAATAGATGCCACAACGGAACACCGAAAGATGTTTCGAATTGTATTCGGATAGTAGACAAATGATAAAATAACCTGAACTCTGTGATCTCCGCCATCATCCAACCCCCATCCTACCCACTCCTATGCCTCGCCAGTCTGCCCGCCAGGAACTACTCGATGATCTGGATCTTGTTGCCCTCCATGTCACGGAAGCAAGAGCACGAAATGCGCTGGCCCAGGTGGAGAGTGATATTGACGATGACGATCTTGATGTGGTGTTGGCGACCCTAATCTAATAAAGACTAGGCCGTTACCACTCGAACGTTGACTCAGACGATAGAGACTAGAGGATCAGGGGAATCCCAAGAAGAACTAGACTGGAGTTCTTCGATGGGGATGCATTCAATATATACTACTCGACTACACAGCATTCGTAAGCTGTGACTAAGCGAAACCTAATTACGAAGGTTTAATGTAAGCGGAGATTAAATAGGAAGCATAGCACGCGTTGTCCATGAGTCTTCTAGAATGGAAGAGAAGCGTGCGGAGATTAATTAAGCGAAATGAGAGAATGGAAGAGAACCCTCAGGGTCTCAGGGTCGACGGTAATTAAATACACGTGTGTGTGGAGCGAGCACAGCTTCAGCTACAACATCACAGCATGGATGTGAGAAGGGCGCACAGCAGCCTCGTTA
>JBBPQD010000336.1:0-13056 GCA_038092355.1 Caloboletus inedulis
GAAGGTCGTGAGCGATGAATGGCACAGAACTGGGGGTGAATATAAATGCGTACCATCGAGGACGCCGTCTGCGAGACGGAACGTTCCCAATCTTTGCAGATCACTTCAAAGGCGCGTTTTAGTTCCTCCGTTTCGTCGTCGAGGTAGTCGTCCATGTTTGGTTCGAACATTTTGTAACTGGACTCCATGGTGAGAACGGGCTCTCTATCATGTAGAGTAGGGTAGGGTTGATTGACTGGATACGCACATGACATCCTCGGCGTGCTCTACCTTTACCGCTCCCGACTCACCCTCGCTCCCTGCGTTGATCGAACTTCCCGAGACTGTAAGGATGCTATCGACGACTCTGAATGCCTCTCTAAAGCACGCAGCAGTCGCTGACAGGAAAAGGGGTATGCTGATCGTTCGTGCACGCGCGAGCAAAGCGGAAATGTATTCTGATATCTTTTCGGACCAAGTGAAACCATGGAGTAGGATCAGGCGACATGCGCGGGGGGCATCAATGAATGTTTATGCGACAAATGTCAAGGTGATGCACGTCGAAGAAACAAAACAACACATTAGCATGGCCCAACCGTGAATGATACGGTCCGAGACGGCACGCGATGACTGCCTACTTACCACGTCGTTAGCAACTCGCTCTGCGAACGCAAGCAACACGCCTGACTCGCGTGGAAACACTCTGAAAGCTCTCTCCCCATCCTCCTCAATGGCAGCAAGAACGCGGGACATGAATTCATCCATGGCAGTGAAATCGAGGCGGGTATCCTTCCTATATGCCAATCAACAGCAAGCCAACGAAGAGGGGGGAGGCGAACGCACGTAAAGTTGGCAGACGGATCCCACTTTCCCTGCTCGTAAAAAACCTCTCTCTTCTCCGCCCAGACCCTGCCCATCTCCCAGTCTCCTCCCGTCACACCGAGTTTGCTGGTTCGCCGTCCGATCCCATTCATGCAGATAGATACCTCCCAACTTGCGGATGCTGCCTCTTTCATCCGCACTTCGCGACCCGCCGTGTCCGCAGCATCAAACGCTGTCAGAAGACTAGCATCGAACCTATCCAAAGAACCCTTGAGAGATACGAGACGGACTTCCCATGTAGATACAGGCTTAATGGCAGGGGACAGAAACCGTGCGAGGAGATGCAGCACGCGAGCTTGTGTGAGGAGAGTGTGGGCAGGGGAATCCGAGCGTGACGACAAGCACGAAGTAAGCGAGGCGAGGATGGCATGGGGAGGTGCATTCGGGGTGGGCAAGAGCGGGAGGAGAAGCGTATGTGCCCGTATATACTTTGTGCGGAACGTCGGGGTCGGCTTGCCAGGCTCATACGTGTCCACTCTGCTCAACGGCGCTGAGCTCGACAAGTCCAGGAGCGCGCGTGGAGGGGCGGAGGCAAAGTCGCCAAAGTCGTCGTCATCGAGAGAGGAGACGGCGAGGGTCGCGGGTCCGTGAGCGTTGCCGTTTTGCTTGTCCTTCTCGGCCTTGGCTCTGGCTTCGAGCTCGTCGAGGATGGTGCCGAGTCCGAGCCTCTGTGTAGCGAGGTCGAGCCAGCGCCGTTCCCAGAGAGTCTCGTCCCCTGCGACCCTGCTCGTTGCCCTGCTTGCTCTGGCGTACCTCGCAATGTCTGGAATTGGGAGGTGCGCTAACACCAGCGCATGCAAATCGGCTGGCAGCTTCCCGATGGGCGGCGAGGGTGGTTTAGTCGCTGCGAGGACCGGTGCTGGCGCCGGCGCCCGTGCACTGAAGTACCCAGCCGCATGTTTCGCAGTGGATAACCGCTTTACATGGGTCGTCGCTGTCGGGAGCGACGGTGACCGTTGGTGTTGAGAAGGATTCGAGTATAATTTTGTGGGTTCAAGCGCTGCGAACTTGTCCATCGCATCTTGCTCGTCGTCCGACGCGACATGCTCGCCCCTCTGACTCTTTGCGCAGCCACTGCGCACGTTGTCCCGCGACACATCAAAAGCATTGATACACTACAGTGATCACGCCCAATGACAAGCCTTCCTCCAGGGACTGCCCCCGTCAAAGCCGAGTATGTACAGCGCTGCGTTCACCGTCGATCTGCTTCCAACGATCTACAGATTCCTACTCAGCAACGTTTCTCGTCCACCAGCCGACGATGACGCTGCAGAAGGATCCACATCACATACTGGGCGCCCCCTCGATCCCATCGCAGACAACGACTCGAATCCAGGTGGCGGCAAGAAGCTAACTAAACAGCAGAAAAAAGCCCACAGAGGTGCTAACAAGGGCCGACGGTTCGGAAAAGTACGGGACGAGCTAGAGCTCTGCTGGCGCGTTGCAAACGGGACGATGTGCGAGCATGGTTCCGAGTAAGTCAATCCCTCCTCTTCAAAGCTCGTATGTGTCGTTGATGCTGGTGTGCATCTAGATGCCGATTCACACACGACATTCCTGCGTATCTCGCTGCCAAACTGAGGGACATCAAGATCCCATTAGCAAGCAGCATCACGACTACCCCACCGTTTGTTGTGACAGACATGATTGACAAATCCGCAGTTACTTCATCTCTCGATTTCAGCACCACTTGTCCAAGTTTCGAAGAAGCGGGCGAATGTCGTCTCGGACTCAAATGTCGATTCCTTGGTGCCCATGCACGCGTGGACGAGAACGGCGCTATCATTCTGATTACGGATGAAGAAAAAAAATCCAGGATCGCTTTCACCAACGCAGAACTCAACCAGGTCAGCGCAGAAACTCTAAAATTACTTCGCCAAAATAAGGTGAGTCTCTAGTCGCTTGTTGCTTCTTGATTTCGGTGAACTGTGAAACAGTACCCGAGACCTATCACAGACGCATACCTGAAAGAAATAGAAGTTGTGAAACAACTGGACGGCCCACGCGAAGATATACCAGCCTCAGAAGAACAGGCACAACAAGATGTCCCTCTGCAGACCGACCAGATTGTAACGAAGCGGACTGGCGACATTTCAGATCAAAATGACACTCCTGATGTGCCCATGCGCTTCTCGGAAAAGAAGAGGTTGCATTGGGCGGGGAAAACCTGTGAGATATCGTCGTTGTGATTTCCAGCACGATACATCCTTAGCTTTCCCAAGATCTCGCACCTCTCACAACCGTTGGAAACTTGGTGGGTTGAGCCCTTCGTTTCATTCCATCCATTGAAAACGCACCCAGCCATTCCGGCGACTCTGCGTTACTCTTGGTGCAGATATAACGTGTGGGGAGAGTGAGTATTGGATGTCTTTCGTCGCCTTGGTCCCTGACTCGGTGCATGTGCATTAGTGGGCCTCGCTACCTCTTTTCTTACCTCTTCTCGCGAGGAATGGTCCCTAGTCCGTCGACACCCCTCCGAAACCATCTTTGGTGTACAACTCGCTGGAAACAAGCCCTCAACGATGGTACCGACCGCAGAGGTCCTCGGTAGAGAATTTGCGAACGGAATCGACTTCGTAGATATCAACTGTGGTTGTCCCATCGACCTCGTGTTTAAAACCGGCAGCGGGTCCGCTCGTGAGTCCTACTCCCGCGCTGCAATCATGTCTGACTCACGGTGTATGCGCCCGGAGTCCTCGACACTGCCGCAAAACTAGGGAGGATCGTTGTCGGGATGAACAAAGCACTCGGCGAGATACCAGTGACGGTCAAGCTCCGCACAGGCGTCAAAGAAGGACGCAACACCGCCCACAAGCTCATGACTCGGTTGAGTTCCGAGTGGGGTGTCGGGTGTATTACGGCAAGTATGACTTGTCTCTCCTTCTCTCTCGCACTGACGAGGTATGGATGCGCAGCTGCACGGACGCACACGACAGCAACGCTATACGAAGTTGGCGGATTGGGGCTACATCAAGGAGTGCGTGGATGCCGTTCGAGCGTGCGAAGCAGATGAGGGACGTAAGTTCCCTTCCGCCTGTTCCTCACCGCACGATCAGTACCCTCACCTCGTCTCTTCAGTGACCCCCGTCCCCATCTTTGGTGGTGGCGACTGTTTCTCCTCCCAAGACTACTGGGAAAAAGTCGAAAGCACGGGCGTAGACGGTGTTATGATCGCGCGGGGCGCACTCATCAAGCCATGGATATTCACCGAAGTCAAAGAGCGACGGGAATGGGACATTAGCTCGCGGGAACGCCTCGAGCTCGTTCGCAAGGTACGCTGCGTCGCGTGTTCTTTCCTCTCTCTCTCTCCACGGCACGTCTTTATTACTGACTTGGCGGCAGTACGCAGAGTATGGGCTGACCCATTTCGGGACGGACACGGTGGGCGTGAACAAGACACGTCGGTACCTCTGCGAGGCACTGTCCTTCCAATACCGCTACATCCCTATTGGCCTGCTCGAGCGACTCCCTGCGCGCATCAACGAGCGTGCGCCCGCCTTTCAAGGTCGAGATGAACTCGGTGCGTCGTATCACCGCAATGCAGTGTCCGCGAAGATGATCCAGAGACTGACGACGGGTTGTCACGCAGAAACGCTCTTCGCGAGTCCAAACAGCCAGGATTGGGTTAAGATCTCGGAGATGTTCCTCGGGCCTGCGCCGGAGACGTGGACGTTTACCCCAAAGCATAAAAGTAATGCCCATGGGGAGGAGAGTCAGGGGTAAATCATATTTCGTGATTGAAAACTTGGTGCGAGCTTCTTCCCGAAGCCCTAACGCCAGTTCGTCACGGTGTCAGAGACACGACGATGGATGATGGTTGTGAGACCTGTAAAAGCTTTGCGGACAGGATGAATCAAGTGCTGCCTGTTGTAACGGAGCGGACAAGCATCGCGGCGACACTAATCGCATTCCCGGCGGGCCGGCATGAGTGTTTGAAGCAGCTGATCAGGTTACCGGATGGCCTCCAAAATTGACTCATGGACCTTTTGCCCGACTACATACCACTTCCACTGCCAGCCCTCCTCACTGGCCTTCATACTATTGGACGAAGTTAGTGTGACTCTTTGGTCAGAGTCGTTCGACAACTCCGGGTACGCGTAGAGAGACTAAAATAACACGCGGAGTCATCCGTTACCACTTCCCCCCGCCCGGGCTGCTCCAGTCTTGCTTCTCCCTCACACAGAATAAATTCAACATAAATGATATCCAAGTGCTACCTCGTGCTTGCCCCTTCCTCGGGTAGTGCATTTTTATAGTTACCATCAACCTCCGATTCTCATGTTCTCTGGTATGGTTTGATCAGTAACGGGAGCTGAGCCTGACGTGTGGGATCACTCCGCAACACGGGACGCTGTACGATGGCCGTCCTGCTACGGACTTCGCTAGCGGGCACCGCAAGCTCGAACTCGAAAGCGCGGATAAGGGAAAACAAGATTGCCTTGGCCCTGGTTTTCCGGTCAAGAAGGATGGTCTCAGCACTGTACGAGTAAGTGGCTTACTCGACGAGCGCGAACCGGTAGCCTATGCACGCTCTTGGTCCACCCATGAACGTTAACAAGTTGCCCCAAACACCTGGGATCCGAGAGACAGCCTCTGGTAGGTTGTTCCATCGTTCCGGTCTGTGCCACATCCGTTACCAGTCTTCTGACGGAAAACAAGACATAACGACGCACTTGAAATCGTAAGAATCAGGTCCCCATAGCTCTTTAGACCTGTTTATAGCCAGGACTGGTATGACAATCCGGCCGCCCTTGGCAATCCTGTCCGTTGTGATGAGTTTACTGTGCGTGCGATCCGTTGGGAAGGAGGGTCTACGACAAACCTAAGAGTGTCGTGGGTGACACCGTATTTATCCATGTATGGCTCCTCGACAGGTAACACGTCATCCTTCATTGCAACTCGTGCGGTGTGTGGTATAGGGGAGTGCATACGAAGGGTCTCTCTCACGACCGCGTCGAGGTAAGGAAGTGCCATGAGCTCATCCATCGATGGAGTGTCAGTATCAACAGAGAGAAGCTCATCCCGGAGTTTTGCCTGAACATTAGGCGCTTGAGTCATGGCATATAGTGCCCAGGTGACCGCAGTACTATTACACCGCTTCTTAGTCTCACACATAATGATGATGCATAATGATCTACCTCGTGGTTTCATAACCTGCAAAAAGAAATGTAGGTACCTCTGTAGAATAATAACAATAAGATGTCAGTAGGCTGCCGAAAGGCATACTATGTGGAACGCACGTGCTATGACATCCTTGTCAGACAGCTTCTGACTTTCGGGAATGTCAGTGGCCATGTTCGCCTTCACCAACAGTGACAACAAATCCCGGCCGTGCAAAGTGTTCTTTTCGATCTCTCCCCTTTCCGTCGCACTGGCCAGGGCGGTTGCTTTTGCTTTCGTTAGCAGCTCTTTACCAATGTGTTCCATTGTACGCTGGGCAGCTCGTTGTTTACGGCCCGCGGCAGTAGGCTGTAAGGTACATGAGATTCGTGAACTTATCAACACATAAGGATAGTCATGGCACTCACGATCAGATACAGGATCGGGATGAACGCCCGCAAAAGATCGAGTGGGGTGATGCTCTGAGCCGCTGAGAACACAGTCGAAAATGCTTCGCTCAGCTCGTTCGGTTTGCCTCTGCTTGAGTCGAGGGCGTCAAAGTTGTAGTTGAATCCTATTTGTCGTCAGTGATGTTCATTCGATTGCAACCTAGGAGTGAGCATACCCGTGAGACCGATGATGTCAAGTGTCACCCGGTTCAACCAGGGTACCATGTCAATACGTGTACCGGTGATCGCGGCAGTAGGATCCTTGGCGATCTCAGCAGACCATAAATCACGAAGCTGGAGTAGATTCGGTCAGTAGCTAGGGGATCAAAAGAATAAGAACGACACGCACGCAGAGGGCTTTTGCAAAGAAAGTCTCTGTCAGTGCTCGAACGTGCGCTGGGCCGAATGAAGGATTCTGGATGTTATGGAATCAAGCTCATCGTGCATTTTATACAAGTTTCAACTACCATTATACGTCTCTGTTCACGAAGGAGTCAGTGGTTGTTTTCGTCGAAGAAATCAATCCAAACCTGCTGACGATGCTGGGTGCCCTCAGCAACAAGTAACCCTACCATGTTGTTAATCGATGTCCATCATTTCAGACGACGTCAGATGGTCGCCTTACCTTCTCCAAAAAGCTGTGCCACAGTACGTCTGGTGTCTGGCGGCTTCTCGTAATCGCTACTGTGAGTGAGGATATGATTGATGGTACGTGGGTCCACGGTGAGCAGGTGGTCGTTCTAGGTATCGAGGATGCTGAGATTAACAAATTGGTTGACCCGTCTGTGATTGGGAGGACAGAAACAAACATTCAAGAGCCCCTTGAATCTCAGCATGCTGCCATATTCCGCTGCCCACTTTTCAAACAGCATGCCATACTCCTAAAGAAAGTCAGGTATAGGTCGTATTAGAAGGACATGTATCAGATTGCCGTGACACACATCTTTCATGATGTCACCTATATTTCCAACAATCAAGCTTGTTCCTCTCGGTCCCCGCAGATGGCGTAGTGAAGACCTGTATGTATGATACCATACGAGCCGAAGGATTTTCCAGAGTGAAAAGGCAGTCGCCGAGGCAATTGCAAAGAGCAACAACTTTGCGACCGAAAACATGCTTGAGCTTCGTTGTCGCTGTCACGGTAGTGGAAGTTCAAGGAGAGGGTGCGTGGAGAAATGTAGTCTGGACGACAGTGCCCCCGTTATATATATATAGGCCGCTTGCAGTGCTCAGGCACTGATCGATATGCCCACCTGCGTGGATGAATGATTGAAGTCGCGGGCATCATAGTTTCTTATCGCTAGAACGTCCTGATGTGGGAGCTCCGTCTGCTGCAATGAGGTTGAGTTCAATTGTTGCGGACCAAACCTGAGTAGGGTTAGCTAAGTAAGTAAGACTTATCGGACTCTCAAATTGACTTATGGGACTTTCCACACCGCACCGTGTCGGCATCCGAGTCGTCGAAGCCAGAATTCAGAAGGGACTCAATTCTCCGAGTCGCACTCACCCGGACAAATCCGTATACTTACCAGCGCAAGTGCCTGTTTTAGGTTGCATCAAAGAAGCTGTTTTATTTTCAGCCTCCACTGATCTTTAATCACGAGTATACTAGGACGTCGGATGACTGCTGATTCTCTCATCATCACCCCCTAGCTACCTGAGTACATCAAGACCCACTACAGGACTTGGCTCAACGCCATGAGTGAAAAAGCAGCTGTGGCGCTGAGCATTGACCTTACTAGGGGCGTTTGCAATCTCCTCGCAGTCCAGCAGCCCGATCCTCAAGCCCGACAGGATGGCTGGGGGTTACAGTAACACTCACTGCAATACCCCTTCGCAGACCAGCCATTCGGGTTAGTTAGCACAGCCGCTGTGCACGCGTCAACTAAGTGGCTCGCCAACGAAACCAAGGATGAGTGGAAAGTCAAGAAAAGCAAGAGGACGTGTGCGTACTACTGCTCCAGCACAGAGTGCAAATGACGAGGGGGTCAAAGGTTTGGCCCCGAGAAGATAGTGGAGGATCTGGTAAGTCACACCAGTCATAGCTCGTGATTGAGACCACAGGCCCGGCATGGTTCTATCCTCAGTGCAATGCCAGCGAAGCATGAACTGCATGCACCGGCGACTCCGAGCCCTCTAGTGTGGGATCAAGTGGATGATGGCATTTCGATCAAGTACACTGTTTTGATTTTCTCGTACTACATTGATCTCGACTACTTGACTACAGTAAATATGCTCTTAATGCATACTGTCGGGACCACCAAAATTCCAATGCATTATGACCAATATGCATGGTCATTTTTATTCCCACGGGGGCAATGTAGTACGATACAATAAGTTTCGATACGTACTGACATTAGGTATCACTAGCTATACTTTGTGCTGGTCATTCAGTTGGAGAAGAAGTTCTTCATGCAACTTTGAAGCCTTGACTACTCAAGTCCTTACCATTTACTTTTATTTTCTTTCCGACGAACGAGGGATCTTCACAGTTGGCCAACCGTGAAGATTCCTCATTCGTCGACAGTCACCAAAACGTCCAAGGTCAAGCGACACGAAGCCCGCCGATAAAATCGGTCGATGTTCGACTCATAGTTCAATTTCAATGATCTCCGACTCACCGACAGCTGAGTAACTGGGTAAAGTCCAAGTCGATTCGAAAGTAAGAAAAAGTGAGGGATACATGCACAGGTAGCTAGGTTTTCATGGGTTTCGTATGGTCTTGTCGACGTGTCTCGTCAACCTGGTAGCTGAGCTGGCTCGCTGAGCCCTCATCGTGTGATTCCACCACGCTACAGAAGGGAAACCCCCTAACTTTCACCTTCAAGTTGTTTCTCTCCACTTCGCTGTGAGTATATGTAGTTCATCGGTTTCTGTCTCGCGGTTTGTCTAATATACATTGTTTGTTCGCACATGCCCACTACACTTTTCTCACAGGCTCGAACCAACAAAACCATCGTTGGTATTCATTTTGTCTGATACCTGCCTCACTCGGCACCTTCACCGTTCGGCACCCATCTCGCCCTCACAGCTCGGCTTGCCCCGCATATTTCACTTTCTTGTCTTGTGTTTACACAATAGCTCGGTACATGCATAAACCAATTCTGCCACATCTATGCAGTCGAAGGTACCACTGCCATTATTGGCATTCCATACGTGTAAGTAAGTCGAAGGAGTTCTGACAACAGACAAAATTTCGATGCGAACTTCCCTTGCCTTTCATCAAGCCACAGGGGGCTGAAGAATTGGATTAGGAAGAAGCCACCTGCTGCAGTGGCTCGGTGGCATCACTGTTGCCTAGATTTGGTCACGGCTCTCCAGCAATCCCGCATGCAAGTAACTTCCGTCGTGGCAAATTTTACGGACGGTTTGGCCAAACTTCTCTCATAACTGCCTACATGTTCTATCTACCAATACTTGCCCTTCAAAAGAGAAGAATGGTGCTCTTCCCCTCGTGTTGGCTGGTATTGCTTCGTGGACTTGAAATCTTGTTTCTGTGAGAATTGCTGAGATGTACGCATGCTACCTATGCTCTACCATGAGTAAGCACCCCCTTAATAATTCTTGCGTGAGCCCAAAATACATCTTGGCGCACTACTTATCTTCCTGGCTGCCACACCCGCTGACCTCTTACCATGCTTTCCATTGCTGATAACCCGGGAAAGAGTATCTCCGAACCCCAGTACTTGAAGGCAGCTCTGACTGAGATGCCAGCTCCCACGGCGTCCCGCTGAGCTCAACATGGCTTCGTTCATACGTTTGGTCACCTGGATATGTGCTGGCCTCCTCCTGACACATGCGTACCTTGTGTCAGCCGCAATAACAACACCCCTACCAGATTTATACGAGGCGTCTTTGACAGAACTTCAGGCCGGGTTGACCTCCGGCCAGTTTAACAGCGTAGATCTGATCAAGGTGCGTCTGTTCACGATTGCGTCGTCGTTGTGCCGGAGGCTGATTGCGTTCTGGACAACCCAAATAGGCGTATTTTGCCCGGATCGACGAAGTAAATCTTCAGGGACCTGCTCTGCGTGCTTTGATTGAGACAAACCCGTCTGCGCTTGGCGAGGCCGCTGCTCTGGACTATGAGCGCCTTCTCTACGGGCCCCGGAGTGCGCTCCACGGTATTCCAGTTCTAGTAAAGGACAACACCGGGACTGTTGCCTTCGAGGGTATCGCCCTTGTTGAAATGTTGATGAATTGAGTCTGATTGCCTGGATCGCAGGCATGAATACGACGGCTGGAAGTTATACCCTCTTGAAATCGATCATTCCCGAAGATGCTGGCGTTGTCAAAAGATTGCGTCAAGCCGGTGCCATCATTCTCGGTGAGCCTTCTTTTCCACTAGAAGTATGATTTGCTCTATATAAAATGCCCGAACTAACAGGAAAAGCAAACCTGTCCGAGTGGGCTCATTTTAGAGGGAACCTTGCATCAGGATGGTCAGGACGCGGCGGGCAATGCACGGGTGCCTACTATCCGAAGGCTGATCCTTGCGGGTCTTCGTCCGGCTCGGCCGTCGCCTCTTCGATCGGCTTGACAGCTGTAGCCCTTGGGTACGTTGTGGTTTATTCTCGTGCCAACAACCCTCTCATGCGATCATAGGACGGAGACTGATGGAAGTATCACATGCCCTGCCAACCAAAACAACATCGTTGGTATAAAACCAACTGTTGGCCTTACCTCTCGTGCAGGAGGTGAGCGTCTCGCTCTTCAGAGTCACTTGCCTTGACCCTCTTTACAGTCATACCCATCTCTGAGCACCAAGACACTGTCGGCCCTCTCGCTCGTTCCATGACAGATGCGGCCATTGTCCTTTCTATCATCGCTGGCCCCGACCCGAATGACAACTTCACCCTCGCACAACCCACCCCTGTTCCTGACTACACCATGGCACTCAGCAACTCGTCTCTAGTCGGAAAGCGCATCGGGGTCCCTCGCGCCGTGTTCACGAATGATTCGATGACTGGGAACGACCCATACGTCAATGTCGTATTTGAGCAGGCCCTCCAGACCCTCAAAGAGCTCGGTGCGACGATCGTAGACCCTGCAGATCTTCCCTCCGCGTACGATATCTACAACTCGAACAACGAGACGGTAGTTTTAAACGTAGACTTCAAGGTTCGTCGTGGTGGATACGGATCGCGTGGGTGTTGTCGGATACGACTGAACTGTATAGGTCCAACTCGACGCGTGGTTCAATAGCCTCGTCGCCAATCCCTCCGGCGTCGCATCTTTGGCTGATGTCATTACGTTTGATAATGCCAATCCGACCTTGGAGGAACCCACTGGCTACGCGGACCAATCGGAGTCAGTGCCCCGTTTATGCAGTCACCCACGTCTGACCTACTGTATGCCTATAGACTGATCGCCTCTGAGGCCACAACCGGTTTCAACGCATCCTACTACCAAGCGCTTGCGTTCGACAAGGAACTCGGTGCAACGAACGGCATCGACGCAGCGCTGAAAATGTATTCATTGGATGCGCTCGTCCTGCCCGCTCCAGGATTCACCACGGTGCCAGCTGGTAAGCCCCGTCATCGCGCCATCTTCGTGTCCATCATGCTTATTGCCCGTGTGGCGCCCAGCCATCGCCGGCTACCCCATCGTCACTGGTATGTTCCTTACTCCCGTCCTTGATCCTCGTCTTCATCCTCTGACGCGCTATGTACCTGACAGTTCCCCTCGGGTTCTACCCTGACAACGTCACCATCGGAAGTGCGGGCCCCAATACCGTATATCCAGCACCCGGTATACCCATCGGTCTTTCCTTCCTCGGCACGGCGTGGAGCGAGTACGAGCTCATCGGGTTAGGCTATGCGTATGAACAATGCACACAGACACGTCTTCAGCGTCTAGCGTATGCAGCTGCCATCCCGACGACGCAGCTCGCGGACGTGATAGGTTCAGGCTCATCGTGAGTCCGAGAGGCATCAGTGTAATAGATTTATCGTCGACCGTCTTGGTGCGACGAGTGCGTCGAATACGTTGGTTTGGATGTCTTTGTTATGTACTTGCGCCATCGATGGTATACCAGTGTTTGTATTGTGAGGTTGAATGGAACAGACAGGATGTAAGTGACCAGGATGACAAGCCGGTAGCTTGGGCATGTTACCAAGCTCCTACCGCCCTATGCGAGTGAACCAATCTCTTCGGGTGACCAGCGATCGGTGCAGCAAGATCGAACTCAACCTTGGAGTCGGAGCCTCGACCACAATGGACATCACGGTCGCATGGGTTCGATTGACACAACCGAGCTCAACGATCATCGATCCGGGTGGTGCCATTCAAAGGACAACACCATCCGAGTAGATGAGGTTTTGCCCTAGCCTGAGATGCTATCAATTGATCTTGCGGGAGTTGTCGTTACTGTAGCATCGCCAAACTCTGCTGGGTGAGTGTGTATACGATGAGCACAAACCTGACGCAAAATTGAGACTGTGGTTTGTGTCCATGGTCGGCGAATGCTGTGGAGAAATGAAGAAATCTCCAATGGACAAACAAAGGAAAGAAAGAAAAAAAACATACATAAACCCACTTCGGAGTTTACATGTACACTTGACTCCTCCACAGCAATATACACCGGGATCTGAGCGGTGGCGAGGTGCAAGTATATTCCGGGGTAGATGATGCCCTACAGGTTACA
>JBBPQD010000337.1:0-13056 GCA_038092355.1 Caloboletus inedulis
ATGCGGGTAGGTCCATTGAATTGCTTGTATGGGTAAATAAAAAAAACTTGCACATACTTGATCCGAGGGAAAAGCTTTGCCTTCGCAGAGAATCTTGAAGCGAGTAGGGGTGGGCTTGTAGAAAGCTGACATCATGAGATGCAGATTCGCAGTCAACGTCCCCATACAAGCGACTTCTTTCTCCTGAGCACCTGAGAATGTGGATACAAATACCTGAAAAACTAATGTGACTAATATTTCTGAGAGGCACACTCACCAACTAATTGAGCAAGTAACGGGGTGACCGTATCCGCAATATTCATCCATTCACGGCCATGTGGGTGTTTGAAGTGGCCATCTACAGCCCTGAAAAATGTGTGGACAAGGTAGATGAGCATGGTTAACTGATATCCTCAGCGGGTGGTTCACCGAGTTCCCCATACTTGCAGCTCTTCTTCAAGGAGAGTCTTTGACCGTTTAGCTAACAGGCCCAGAGAATTACCACAGAGATATGCGCATCGATGGTCACTAGCTGAATGGCACGGGAAGAGACAGCGTGAGTGTGCTCAATCCCTGGTAAGAACGGCTAATGACAACCATTTGGCTCAGAAAGCTGTGGATTGTATTCCTTGTTTGATGGGATGAAGAACTGGTCATCGGTGAGCACGACGGTGAGGTCCTTGTGGTCCGTTGAGGACATGCTCGTGCAGGGGAACCCAAAGCGCAATGATGACGGCTCCTCAGATGATAGATCCGCCGGCATGTTACCACATCGGGTGTGAAAACGTCAGACGAGCCACTTTGTATCCCTAAGCGCATGTCAACTATGAGCCAAGACCACCACGCAGACAAAGCGAGAACGGTGATCGTGGTCGGCGCTGGCCCCGTCGGCTGTCTTGCAGCAATATTCCTCGCTAAGTCGGGGTGGAATGTTGTCGTCTATGAAGCAAGGCCTGGTAAGATGTTGATTCGTGTCCTAGTTACAAATTAGTTCCAATTCCACCAGATTTACGGCTTCCTTCCTCCAAGGCCGCCGCCCAGCAGCGCTCGATTAACCTCGCAATATCATCTCGTGGAATCGCCGCTTTACAAGCAGTTGATCCAGCCGCCACCGCCAGATTCTTACAGA
Organism: Caloboletus inedulis; assembly: GCA_038092355.1. Lineage (NCBI taxonomy): Eukaryota > Fungi > Basidiomycota > Agaricomycetes > Boletales > Boletaceae > Caloboletus > Caloboletus inedulis. Next base: position 1,109 of record JBBPQD010000337.1, read on the forward strand.
CCGTCACCCCAATGCGTGGTCGGATGATTCACGACATTCTCGGAAATCAGCATAGCCAACAGTATGATAAGGACGGACAGGTGGGTAGATTTCCGCGTGTTGGTTGGGTGTTATGTTTCATTCGCGTGTCTGTCGGCTACATACTAACAAGCACCTTCGGACGTTTTCTTCTTGCAGTGTATCAACTCCATAGATCGCGCTCTTCTTAATGAAGGCTTGCTTGAGGAGGCAACCGCCATTCCGAATGTCCATTTATTCTTTAACCATCAGGTGCTCTCCGTCGACTTCGACAATAGAACAATGATTATCCGAGACATGAATTCAGAGACGGATGTCCAAGCAACCTTTCACCTGTGCATAGGTGCAGACGGTAGTTATTCCATTGTCCGTCGCCAATTAATGAGGGTTGTAAGGTGTGCTAGCCTGCTTGCTGGATGGAGTTCGAGGGACGCTGACTGGAGGCACCCAGAATGGATTTCCAGCAGGAATATATTCCGCATGAATATATTGAACTTAAAATGCCGGCAGGCCGTGATGAGCATGGTCAGCCTGTATTCTTCCTTGATCCGAATCACCTCCACATTTGGCCTCGCCACTCCTTCATGCTCATCGCGCTCCCAAACCAAGTAAACGCTTGTCATCTCGTTTTTTTCCCACCTGCCGGCTCACTCCATTTCAAGGACAGGTCTTTCACCTGCACGCTGTTCGCACCCACCGTCGAGTTTGATCGCTTGATTGGTCGCGAAGCGATCTTATCGTGGTTCAGGACATACTTCCCGGATGCCCTCCTCCTGCTCGGAGAAGACAGATTACTTAACGATTTCACCAAGAACCCGCGAAGCCCACTTATAAGTATCAAGGTCCGCTCTACTTGAATACGTTTGACAGTCAAGGATCTCAGAGATCCAATTCCCATTAGGCAAAACCGTACCATTACAAGGATCGGTGTGTCATATTGGGCGACGCTGCCCATTCTATGGTACCCTTTTATGGACAAGGCCTCAACTGCGGTCTGGAGGATGTTAGGGTTTTGCGGGCACTGCTTCTGCAGGAGGGCGTGGTTCCTTGCAGCCCACTAACCCACTTAGGGGAACAAGAACTCATGGACACGAGGCTATTCAATGCCCTGTCCAAGTATACTGAAACAAGGCACGATGATCTTGTCGCTATCTGTGAACTCGCCATGGACAATTAGTAAGTCCCTCATCCGTTACTAAGGCCTCCATTTATTGTTCCCCGCTGCAGTATCGAAATGCGGCATTCTGTGACAACACCCATATACCTTTTCAAGAAGGCACTTGATAATTTGTTGTATACGATCACCTTCAGCAAGGACTCCTTCGCTTCGGTCACACGGTCATTGACCACCGTCCCGTTCCCATCTCCCAACCCTACAGGATGGCTGCCACTCTACACGATGGTCACCTTCCGTCCAGACATTAGTTACGCGACGGCTCGGAAGAAGGCGGAGAAGCAGTCTACCATACTCTCTTTTGCTGGGCGCCTCGGTAGCGTGGTTCTTGGCGCTACAGGGCTTTATGTTACGATCCACGCTGTTCATTGGCTGCGGGGACGATGACAGGACTTTTTGACGTGTCAACTTTGTAGACCCCGTGGCTTTCATTGTTCAACAATTCCCTCAGTTACGGAGAAATGGCGGGGACGTTTTATCATCAGCTATGGGTTCAATTAGAGTTTTCCCGTCGTTTGACCCAGGGCACTGAACGGTGATTAATTTGGCACGGTGTTACACGAGGTTATCCCGCAGAGCTGACTGGCGACACATGTTTCTGAAAGGAGTCTGGACGTTAGCCATCGACACAACCGTTCACAGGCGATAAAAATAAGCAAGAGCATGTGTACGGTTCGTTGAAAAATCCATCCAACAGACAAGAAATCCCATGAAATGCGCCATTATTTAGTCTACGTAAGTTTTACCTAGTAGAAACACAGAAAGCAGAGTCAATAGTCGTGCTTTGTCGTAAAGATCTGGTATACAAGAAAACAAGAAATGCAACATGATCGAAAACAGCGGAGGACGTGAAGGAAGGAAGAGAAAGAGTGACCTCCTAAGTCTTCTTCGGCCGACCCCGTTTCTTCTTTACGCTCGTTTCACCCAAACCATCACCAGTGGCAGCAGTAGATGTGGCCACCGTATAAGTTTCTTCTGGCTTCTGCTCCTTACGCGGACGGCCACGTCTCCGCTTCGCAGGCGGCTCCTCAACACCTGAATCGTCCGGTTTCTTTTCCTGTACGGGAAAACGGTCAGTCGAGAATCAGGAACAGGGGAGGCTAGTAAGATATACTTTGGGTGGTCTCCCCCTTTTCTTCCTTACTTGTGTTCCATCTGAGGGAGCCGTAGTGGGTGATGCAGCCCCTGATTTCTTGTTTTTACTGCCTTTGGGGCGACCGCGCCCCCTTTTGGCAGGTTGCGCGTCTTTGGGTGCTGTAGCGGCTAACGAAACGATCCATAAATTTTGAAAAAAATGATCAGTGCGCACGGAGGAGTCAGATGCTGGACAGACCTGACGACAAGAGCTCACCCTCTGCTTCCTCTGCATTTGGCTGATCGTTTTCCTCGATATCTTCGTCATATCTGTCCGCTGAGTCTTCTTGCTGTGGGGAGGCGGACATGTGTGAATGGTGGGAGAATGGTGATCACGGGAGCCTAACGACGACGGGTGCAGGCGAAGGACGTCCGCGTCGAGGAGAGAGGAAAAGCGGGGAAAGGGTGAAGCCCTCGTTTTAACGGAATATTATCCCCCTACCGAATATAGTTGGGACGTGTATTGCAATTGTTTCCCTCGCGTGGAATTCTGGCCAAAACTAGGATTTATTATTATCGTCGGGCAATCTGGCTGTTCGAAGATTTAAACCCCTGATATATTCGGGGGACTACGTACGTAAATGGGAGGGTGAAGCACGCAGAAAATTCGATTTTGCGTCGCTCTCAGGTAGCATGACAGCAACGCAGGACCTGATCAACGCTGGTGACCAGCCTCTCACATTTATTCTTAGTCTCAACAGCCACCTTAAGAAAGTACAACGAAGGTCCCATTTCAGCTACAATAAGTGCTCGAACGACCACTCAAATGCATGCCAACATCAGGCCGCCGATCGGCGATTGGCGGTTGCGTGGCCTCCTCGCGAAAACCTTGAGTGAACAACGTACGCACAGTGCCTATGAAGCGGTCAGATAATCAGCAGCCGCGCTGAGACGACCGCAGGATCCATTTTTCCATTTTTATTATTTTTATTATTATTATTTTCTACTGCATCGAGGCGGGCCGCGGAGTCGGCCTGCCTTCCACTTCGGTCGGCGATATAATTAGCGAACTTCCACGGAACGAGTAGCCAACGTGGAATATGTTTCTAGTTACCACTCTTTTAGATGAGACGCTCAACCCTCGCCGCCCTCGCTATTTCGCCCATCGTACTGGGAAGTGCGCGATTGCTATACTCTGGTCCCGAAGATCCTTACGCATTCCCAAAGTATCGTATCACCTTTCTCAACGACTTCCCCGTCTTGAATGAAACTGCACAACGCTGGATCCAGGATGGCTTACGGGGCGGTGAGCAAGAGTTCCTTGGCGAATCATGGGACCCACCTGCGTGGTACTCTCAAGCCGGCGTGAAGGAAATAGGTAGTTCTGAAACTGGAACATTCCACGGAGCACCTACTGTCTGTATGTTTGACATGTATTTACAGGCTCGCCGAACTGACGTGACTGGGACGTAGCGCAGCTAGAGGCCTCTCATCATTCTCTCCAACACATGAAAATTGGTCCGGACAATGAGTTTCTTTGCCTCATTCCTACCGCACGTGATACAGGCACTGCAACAGAAGACTTCGATGGTGATACGACGCTCCGTAATAGCTGGTCGCTACTTCAGCCTTTGTCCGGAAAATGCCTTTATGTGCGATCATCGTATCTGGAGGCGCGGTCGATTTCTGATTTCGCCCCTTAGCATCGACAAACCTGGTTCACGTACTCTTATTGTCACAACAAGGAAATTAGGCAATTTAAAGAGCTCGCTCCCACACAACCGCCCACAGGTAACATATATTTTAATTAATGGCTTGGCGTGCTCAAATAGTAACATGTAACTAGGGCCGTATGAGCCTGCTGAAGATCCACAGGCAAGTTTCCACGATCTCTTTTTGAAAAATACATTCTAAGATTTGTTCAGTGGGAAGCATTCACGCTGGGTCGCTCCCCGGTCGCACCAGACAGCAGGGTGGACGTGGTCATTGCTGATCAACTTCCTCATGCTGCACATTTGGAGGTTGCACACGGTCCAGGTTCTCGTTACCTTGTACAACGATGGGGTGATGGTACATTCTGCGATAAAACTGGGAAACCTCGTGAAGTCGAAGTTCAGGCAAGTTGCATTAGTCTTTCCCCTCGATATTGTTTAATGAACGGTTATTAGTTTCACTGTTCGATGACGATGACTGACTCCATACTCCTCGTCCGGGAAGCCAAGACATGTTCCTATGTACTCGTGGTACAGACGCCGCGCTTATGTGGTGAACCTGGCTTTAGATCCCGTGTAGAAAATCGCGACGAGTCACTTGTCCGCTGCCGCCAAGTCATCGACCCGACTTCTGACCAGGTCTCTCCTTCTGAATCAACACAGCTTGAACAGAGACAAACGGGCGAGCAAGTGAATGTGAATGAATCCGACCACCCTCTCCATCTTCTCAATCGCGAATCCCGCTTCATTATACCTACTCCGGCGCCTCCCCAGAGTTCGCTGGGATCAAGCTCCGGTGACAAAGGTGATGGCCAATGGGATGGCTTTTGGAAACGGGCTGTAGAAGCTTTGATGAAATCGCCTGAAATTCAAGGGCTCAGCGGTAATAACCCACAAGTCTTCCTCAATCAGGGCGAAAATGGCGAAATTGTCATCGAGATTCTAGAGGAAATACCAATGGATGGCGATGGCGATGGCGATGGAACTGTGCAGGTTGATGTGACGGCTGAAGAGTATGCACGTTTAACGGACGTGCTGCGAAATGCATTATTCGATATGAAGCTTGGGGAAACAAGGAGGGAAAGTGATCAAGAAGAGGAAGAAGAGGAAGAGTCCCGTAACACAAGAGACGAGTTGTAATGTGGGTCGACTCTATTGTCTGGTTCGGTCTAACGGCCTGAATGCTATCTGCGTGTCAAATCTTGTCTAGACCCTCAGGGAAGGTGCGAGCAGCTTCGAAGGAAGGCGAGGGGGCATGAATTTTGTTCATGTCCGTGTCATGAAGCTGGGCGCACCAAATTTGCCGGATCACTGGTCAAGGCTGGTGTGCAATTGCGGCGTTTTTCTCGGACGGGTGGCCAGCCCTAATTCCCGTACAAGCCATCGTCAACTGATCGATTTTCTGCAGGCCTTCAAATCGGAATATTGCAAAATAATTTTTATTGCGTGAACTAATTAGCGGCTTCGCGCCCAAAGTGGTTTCACTTCTCACAAGTCCTGGACATCCCATTCTGCGTCCGGATCACGGGTAGGCATAACCCGGAAGCGCAAAATTACTTGCAGGTACATCCAAGAGCCATATCATGTACCGACTCAGTGCCTCTGTGATCAATACTAGACCGCACTTTTTTTCCAGCCACAGCGCACAGGAAGTGCTGGAAGCACGCAATCATTGAACTTTAGTGTGCTTTCTCAGCGTCCATTCACACGCAGGCCTCATCTCATCGTCCGATACTCTGGAACACGGTGCAAATATATCACAATGTCACAGTGTGGCATGGAAGAACGTCAAACTCGTCCACCTCTGGAAATTTTCAGTGCTTCTGTGGCGGCTCAGGGGCCCTCTGGAAGCCTTGGTTATCGATAATCGGCTCTTATCATCTGGCACTCGCAGTCGTTCAGATCTCCTATTGTCCTCCCCACCTTCCACCCATTGCCTTTGATTCGTGTGTTCTCATGGACTCTACACCTTTGAAAATGCATTTACTTGGCCGGACCCTTCATTGCTGTGAGTGCATAATTTCCTTGTGCTTATAACCAATTCGCACCCTTTTATTTCATTATTTCGCCCTCATTATTTCGCCGACGTCTACTTGTTCCGTCCCTCTTCCTAGCAACTTGCTCCGTTGTCCGTCCGATCCTCAATCGCGCCTTCACCCTAACGTTATGCCCCATGTGCTTGAGGATTTCATGTTCCGCCTGCAGCTCGTGGTGATTCATCAATCAAATTGAAATGTTTAAATCCACCGGGAAGGAAAGCTCCATGGTTAACTTGTTATCATTTTTGTGCCCTTTTCCCCCATGCAGTCCACATAATTTCCCCTGGAACACACAGACAGCAGCTAATTTCCTCCCACAGCGCGACACGACGTGAACACGAATATTTTAGAGGATACTGTGCCACCCACATTGTCACTTGGTGTTTTTGCCTCCAGAATCTCACTTCATTTCTCACACGTCCGACCTGGCGTGCTGGGCATTACCTCGGCTATGCCCACGATGGTCGTCCGTCCTTGAGGAAATAGTCAGATAAGGTTTTATTGCTTGATTATTTAATGATGGGAAGCAGCGTTGAAGATGTGCCTTCGGTTGTTTTTTTGTCGTGTTGGATCGGTGTAACAAACGTTCGCCGACCTGGATCCATGGTACCCAATTGCCAAATTACCGCCAGCCTGAGATATTTTCCTCTTGAGTGACCCAGAATTTCCGCACGAGGTGGAACACTGTCCACTCGAGATTCGGTAGTTCTCTAGTATTTGATTCGATCGTGATGCAGGCTGGCATGCTCCCATTCGCTGTTCACCGTCTCACATTTTTCTTGAGCATGCTGAGGAGCAGAAAACCCATTCTGCCTACAATGCCCCCACACAAAACCGTGAAGGCTACTCTATATTCTGTGGGTTGGACTGTCATGCCTGTTTAGGATGCGATATGATGCGATGGGCGCTGACAGCGCTGATGAGTCGCTGAAGTCGATGGTCGACAGTGCTTTGCTGATACCATCCATGTTGGACCCAACCCTCGCGGTTCTTGGAGTCTTGGAACCAAGCGACAAAGGGCCAGTGGCAGCCAAGGGAATTGATTCCGCGTGACCGCCCTCGGGGTGCACCGGGTGTCGTGTGATTCGTGATTCGTCCTTTGAACGTAAGTAGAAATGACAGGGATGGCCTTGCTGTTTCAGTGCGTAGTGATCCGCTTGTTCAGAACCTGTCATTGGCACCTCGCATTGGTTAAGAAAGTCGCCGAGGGGTGATTCAAATTCTTCCCCCGTGCCAACGATGCTCCAGTGGTGTAGGGTAGCGCATGGTTCCAACTGTTCTCCTTGATATTATATCTCAATCAGCCTGGGCTGGCACGAGAACATGAGGCTTATGGCAGGTTATGGCGATAGGGCCTGGCAAGTCTCTACAAAGCTCATCCGATCCTAGTGTTTGTATACGTCTGCAGATGAAAGACATGATAGTCCCGAACCGACGCATTGTCCGCCACACTTTGATACTCTTCTCATCGAACCGTCACGCGTCAAACTTGATAACTCACTAATCTTGCGTTCTCGGAGCCCACGCAAAGGTCGCCTGGGGACTCCAGATTTTCCAGCTATCTTTTCCGGTGAATTCCGAACCTAACTACCCGTTGCCATCATTGTCCCTTAGGTTTCAAGACAAGTCAACCACGTCACTGAGCTCAATCGAGGTCTGGTATGTAGTGCATGCCTGTCTCGTCCATGATCTGGATCGGCCCCTGTGAATGTCCATCCATTTTCTGGAGGGCATCCTAAACTAGCGCATATATTCGAGGTCCACGGATATGTCGGTATTCCTCCGTCAGATCTTGGATGCCCATTCGGTGTGAAACTACATAACTCCAGGCTTATAATGGAGTAGGCAACTCATGGGGCAAGCATCCTGTAGGCCCTTCCGGCGTTTCCGGACCCCGTTTGTCCTTTCATGGAACGCTAGCGCCCACAACATGCGCGCATTCCATATTCGTCTCGCTGCTTCTGATCTTGATCGTCTCACCCACCAACAAGCTGCTACAGTCGTTACCGCAGAACGTGGGTGCGATTCTGTTTCCAGGCAGGTTTGCGGTATCACGAGCAAGCCATTAGCACTTCCCACTCTATCTCCCTTTTGAACATTGATGATTGGGTAAGTGACGTCCCCCTCGGCTGGGGTTCGCTAACAATCTGTTTGGTGACAGACACTACATACGCAAGATTCCCAACATTGAGCAGGTAACGCTGTTGCCTAAATTTAAATACTCACGTCCAGTTTCACCTCTGGCACATTGCCGCGATGTGCATTTGTATTTCACTCTCATGAACACATATTTGATCGCCTTTCATTCGTGCTATCCGATGGTGGCGGTGGCACTTGTATAGACCTCTATCCTTGTAGACACTAGCGTGAATGACTCACCCGTGAAATATTCGTCCAAGTCGGAATTAAGTATCCCCAAATCTATGGCACCACTGTCATATTAACATCATCATCTATCGACTGCCAGTGGGGACATGGCTGGACCTGAGCCCTAGATCTCAATTTCAAGGACAAGACTTTACATGTCAATCAGAACGTATTGTTGCTCTTCGGTTTCTATAATCACATATCCCGATAGGACGGGTATACGCGAGGGTATTCATTTCCATGACAAGATGGTCGTGCATTGATATGATCACCTCACCCGCTTCCTCCATCCTCGATGGATGCTGGCGGAGAGCCATAGTAAGCGGCTCTCCATTGGCGAACCGGGCCTGGGCCAACTTGGGGTCGGTAAGTGCGGCGCGCATTTCGTTCGAGAAAGGGGGACAAGATAACGCTTGAGCCGGGACAGTGGACAGGTGCTAGTATATGTATGATCGTGCTGGACGTCGGTCGTAGCCGCCGCCGCCATATTGTCAATGCCAGGGCAACTCCTGACGCATTTTCGACACGCTCCGAAATCGGACTCGGGTAGCTGCGATCCGTCGCTCTTGATTGCACATGTCGTCGTCTTGGATCCCTTGCCTCTATAGTAGTTGATGTCATGTTTATATATCGCGCGATATGCCAGACCATATGCACTCACATGAATGACACGGAGATATATTCATATACATATACGTTACCACTTGGCTGCAAAGCTCTGAATCGTTTAGACGAACCTATATAAAGGACTCTGGTCATTCCCTTCCCCGACGGCATCGAATATCTTGCACGCTTACGACTCGCTATCGAAATATGGATGGTTCCCTCACTGGGACCTTGTACAGTCTTCCCATAGTGAATTCACAGGTAGTCTACTTCCATTAGGGTCTGTAACGCCCACTTGGTGATCCGATTCAACGGATCAATATTGCGAGGCACGCTGGCGCCAAGGTGACCCACAACCGCAAGGTACGTCCCCAGACCGTCTACAGACCGAGGCGCATACAGCGAAAACGTAATCGATTTCCAGGATTTGTATGACCCAAATCATTGCCAACTAGATTCGATTAAGGAGATAATAATGAAGACGGAAAAGAGCGTGAATGGTAGCGGTTACGGACAAGCCCGCTGAGCGGGAAATGGCGATCTAGTAAGCAATTTACGACGTGGTGTCAACCCAGTCCAAAAGAGCGGTATGCCGCCATTGGCGACGAGTAAAGAAAAGCAACATGTCCGATAAGATTGAGAGAAAACAAAAGCAATAATCTCGAGACGGTGACAAACAAGGCAGAGCATGCAACATACGCAACGTCGGGCGATTTGCCTACTTCTTCGTGTTGTTGGTAATTACAACTGCGAGAACGATGGCGACGATGGCAAGGATGACGAGTGTAAGGAAGAAGCAGATCCACCGCTTTTTTCTTGCGGCACGAGCAGACGTAATGGCCTTATCCGTATGGCCAACTCTGGAGCGTAGAGGTTAGACATGGTAGAGTTGACTAGGGCGCACAGCATACCCTGTTTCTATATCCTTTTCGACACTTGCCGCGGTCGTCTCTATGTTGTCTATCACGTCACTTTGCTGCTCTACCATGATGCTCATCTGCATAAAGAAGTAAAGGTCAGGGACATGCCAGCAGACATTCTTTCTCGACGTACATCATTGAATAGTTGCGCGAGTTCTGCGATGGTTTGTTCGATGCGCTGGATGTCTTGATGTCGTTCTTGCACCTCTCGGTAAGCAGCTCTTGATTCACCATAGCGGTTCGAGTTCATCAACTAATTCGAGTCAGCTCGGGACTCTATCAGGACACATAGTATGGCCACTTACAGCTTGACTGAATATCTGACCACCAGATTCATCATTGACCACCGCCCGTATCTCCTCCGGCGTCGCATCCGGTTTGACTAAACAGATCCGAGTCAACCACCACAGACAAAGAACACCTATACACAGAACTCACCAATCTTGAACTGCCTCTCCATCCGTTGCTTGTATTTTTGTCGGTACTGTTGTTCTACCTGTTGGTAGTTCTGAATCGCATCCACGAATTTGGACTTGACAAATGCCGTCTACGAAAAAAAAGGAGTGGTCAACATCATCCTTGCCCCCTTTCACCAGGCTCTCACCTGTTGCTTCCGAATCTGACCGTCCCGTCCACTTGCACGTTGCCTCTCTAACGCCTGAACACGCCGTTTCAACGTCGCGCTCAGCGCACTTGTCTCCTGCACGAGTTCCGCCAACTGAGCCGCATTCCGCTGGGCAGCTACATCGTCGGTGTTATTCAACGACCGTGAATGAGACTCGGCGATCCGCGCAATGTTGGCGTTGAACGTCTTGATACTCTCTTGAAGGGAAGATATCTACATGGCATTTAGAAAAGAATATGCGAAATTAGGAGATGGAAGAGAAACAAGGCAAGGCAACGACGAGTTGAGTCTCACGCATGTCTAGAGGAAAACGTACGTACTTCAGCGTAAAAGGCGTCCATTGTGTCACCTGCGTCTAGTCCGCCTCCGCGAGCGGTGAGGTTGGTCGTGCTGTCTCTGACTTCGGACATCTCGTACGCAGCGTCATCCTGTCGGGCATATGGGTTCGCTCGATATTGGCTAAGCAGGTGTAAGGCATCAGGAGTACGTTCCCGGGTGTGTGAGGGAAGGTGGCGCTCACCTGCCCTGCTGGGCCTACACAACATGGGGGCAACGCTCAGTTTGTGTCGCCAAGGAGGTGAAAAGGAAGACTGACTCTCATTGCTGCTAGCCTATCCATGGTAATGTCGTCAAAAGGGGAGGTGCGAGACTTGTAAATTGAGATTAGTAGTTTCTATGGATGGGACAGCCCTGTCGACGCTGTGTGGTCCTCTTTTTTTGGTGGGGATGTCGACTTTGACGCGTTGCAACAAATGACTACAAACAACGACTACACTGCCTTGGTGTTTGCGCAGTCTCGTCGTGCAACATATCACTGATCACAAAACCTGAATATAAAACAGACGGGACGAAATCCCATTCACTTGCTCTGGGCGTCGCGACGCGGAGGCAGTCCCAGTGGCTGGATCCCCAAGGAACAGCTTCATTCCTTCTCTGATGCACCGCAGACACTGAATGCGACCATGACGGATTTCCACATGATGGCGAGGGAGATCTTCCGAGGGACACAATGCAGGCTGTTCGTGGTGGGTTGGTCCTCAGAGACAGTTGGATGCAACACGAATATCAACCACCTTTTTATGGGAGTACTCGGTCGTCCTTTTCTTCCGACTGTTGTTTATACAGGCATCGTATCAAATGCACGATCAAGAATTATCCGTGATCTTGAACCGCAGTAAGCACGGATCTTGGCAAGACCGAACCTGATAATCAGTATCCAGAATCCCACGCAAAGCACTGTATCACGTTGGACGCAGTAAGCCAATACCGCTCAATTTGCGTATCTCTGCACTAGCGGTATACAGAAACAAGACCGCGTGATTTGTCCGTAGTGGTGGCACGCGAGTAACCGATGGGTACCCGAGACTTGAAACGGCCACGAGGGTCGTCTTTGGACAGCGGAATTAGCGGGAC
>JBBPQD010000338.1:0-13042 GCA_038092355.1 Caloboletus inedulis
CATCACACACCATGGCCTTCAATGACTTCAGGTCTTGAGGAAAACTCGAAAAATAAAACATGGACTGCCCGAGCGTACATCCGAATAATCTAATGATTTTGGTTTTGATCAGTACCCGGTATCATCGACAGTGCAAAGTTCACCATCGTTGAAATGAAACAGCTTGGCCATGTCACGCTTAGGCAGTGGAAGAGAAAATGTACTACACCAGTGACACTGTCCATCCTACGCTCACCATCAGTCTTTGAGTGGTATAGAAGGAAACTCGAGTTGAGCTTACCACACATCATCCACCCCCACTGGAGCTCAATTTCAGACTTTAGAGACATCAGATGGTTTGTTTCGAGCTCGACAGGTCAAATATTTAGTTCCACAAAGGTAGCAGCACGACAGAATGAGCCTGCACAGGTAAACTCACTGGGCCTTGCTATATAGTTGCTGAACAAGATTCATTTAAAAGCCCGACTTACTATACATCCAGTCGAAAGCCTCAACATATCGTAGGGACTTGATTTGTGGGAGTAATTGGGTGAGAACGCCAAGCAAAAGTTATGTACACACTTTGTTCTTCCCTTAATTGGTAAAGTGTGAATGAATCATGAGGTGTTCATGTTGATGCAAGCAAGTATGTACAGCAACTTCTTGCAACAGAGACTACAGCTGTGCAGTGGCACCATGCCAGTGGGTCGTGTTTGTTTACAGGGTCTCACCAATGTCATGGTAGCCAATCCTGAAGGCGCTACCGCTTACGGTACTTGTGAGTGTCCCAGCCTGAGTTACTGCAGCTTACTTCATTACTGACATGTGTCTGCATGATGGTGCATTGCTTGAGAGATAGTGACTGTGTCATTAGCTAGACTAGGTACAAAGAGGGGGGTACAAGTTCTGGCACAATGAATACCATGCCTCAGAGATGGCTTGTGCGGTTGGGCGAAAACCCAAAGGATTTTCTGGCCCGAGCCTGTGGGTGAGGGTGGGCTGGGAGCCTCACAGTTCAGCTTGATCATAGACCTATGGGTATGTGAACGACAAGCGTCGAGCAGAGCAGTCATACTGCTGCTCGAAACGAAACCTATGAGTGGGAGAGGAGGGTGAGTGACGATTGGAAGAAACGGAGACTGACGCTCTGCGTGAGCGTAGGAGGTGGCTGGAAGAAAAGAAAGGACACCACCTCTGAACTACGCTGTCACACAGACTACAGTAGACTTTCTCATAATGTATATGGTAGTAGTGTATAAATTTCATAACATATAGACTTTGAGTGGCTCCCATCATGGGATGCAGGAGAATATACAATATACGGTCCATTTCATAATGTATAGGTTGGATGGACAGAATATACACTATGAGGTTGTATTTATGCAGGGCTGGGACTTAGTTGGATCTGTACTGGAGAATGGAGCAACCCTGGACAACCCAAATTCACTGAGATTCAAGCAGCCACCACCCCATTATTGCACCCAGCTCATGCCAATCCTGGTGCATGGGCCATCATTCATGAATTTACAACAAGTGAAATCCCACTCCCACTTGCTGAGACTAGATTATAACAACATCTCAGCACCCAGTATGTCACATACAACTGGGAATCTACCCTCAAGGCTGTTATGAATGCAGAGGGTGGTACTGTGCAGGCCAGTGCAGCCATCAAAGAGCTTGCATCAGCAGCATGTCATTGAACAGGTCTACAATGTGCTCAAATTCTCTATCCTGAAGCCTCCCCAGCTCCAAGTGCTTGAACAAGACTTGACAGACTCCATAGCAATTCTCAAGGACAAGAATTGCATTTTGGAACCCCACTTTCCATTGACAAGCTCCTTGATCCTCTCAAGGAGCAAAAAGATCTTGATATGGAAGCACTGTTATTTAGTGCAGCACACTGTGCACTTACTTAATTTCCTAATTAGCTTTTACTCCTATTACCGTGGGAACTTTTTACTATTGTATATATCTCAAAATATATGAGGATTGAGTGGCTCCCGCCAGTATACGTTATGAGAAAGTCTACTGTACTACAAGCTACGCCGCCTCGTGCTTCGGCTTAGCTAAGCTAGCATCGTTATCTAATCTCCAAGCATTGCAAACCTGATCAAATACTGTACACCAGCACCAGGGCAACTCCTGGATCATACATTTTAATCCGAAGAGTATCAAGAGTCTAACTGATATCCATAGTTGCAAGATTAAGGCCACTGACCACCACATCCTGTTCTCGCTCTCGCACCGATCTCCGGGCATTCAGCCTAGTCCCGAACATAGATATCAACGCAGAACAAGGACATATTGAAAACCACGTACACCGACATCATTGAATTGGCATACGCTGAGCGGACAACACGGATTGAGCTCAAAACGTCCATAGAGCGGCAGCACCCACCTTTGCATACGATAGTTGTCGGCACTGAAGCAAAGGAATGTCCACCTGGTATGGCGACCTGTGTCCATATTCGTGACTTTCCTGCCCTTATAACGATAATAGACGCGAGACCTACTAACAGCGCCCACCCTATCGAAATGAGACTGCGAGGCAGTATAGTCAACGATACGATGCCTTGGAGACCACACATTATGCGCTCACCATGTAAAGAGCCCCATGTTAACAAATACAACGGTCAAGTGTCGAAGATAGTTTCCTGACCTTGACGTTCACAAGGAGCCTATCAGTTACGCTGCACTAAAATGGCGCATGGGACATACCTCCGGACTTTTCGACGTCCTTCTCGGAGGTAGAAGAACACGGATCCCGTTATCAAGATGTCACAAATGGCTGCCAAAAATGCCGAACGTGAGGACCACTGATCGGTGGGGGGGATGAGAGGATGACTTTATAAGCAAACGGTAAACGGACATACCGGGGTAGAACTGAGAATCGCGATGCTGCGGGTAATGAGGCTGAACAGGTTGTCTCAGCTTATCGAGATAGATAGTGGAGCATATATACGTACACTACAGATACGCAAACTTTGGAAGAGGGGAAGCAACTCAGTACTGTCATACAACGGAAAGAGGTGGAAGGTACGAACCAAATCCGAGTGCTATGAAAAAGTGGGTCGATTCAGCTTCACGTACGCAATACTGGAACCACGTACCGAATTGCGTCAACGTGGTCGCTATCTATGCTCGCCTCCCTCAGTAAACTCGTCCATGGGCAACCGACCACGCAACTCACGATCAAAAATGTCAGCAGCCCGTTTCGTGCACTAACTAATCCCAATCCTCCCTGTCAGGAGCCATGTGAAAGACGTTGAATATCGGAGCTCACTTATCCAAACTCTATGAGCATAAAAGCTGTTCATGTGAGCTGACCATGTTGGGAACAACACGTGAATGAGGTCGGTGCGCACCATTGGACCATGGAAATCATAATATACTTGTCATGCCCGGATCAGCATCGCAGCTTCGACACGGGCTTGGGATGTAAGAAGGACTTACACTGGTCAACATGGCTGCCTGGTATAACCATTCGGTCAACGTTACCCCGACAAGACTCAACCATATTTACGTACAATCATTTCCCTATGGAAGCGTTCCCGTCCACGACCGATCAGCCTTCTGTGTCGACGAATCAAACCTAGACACACCATGGGAGTTGTGAAGGACAGTATAGCGTAGCAGTACCATGGCACAGTGCAAAGAACTTCCAATGAATCCTCGCAGTGAAAATCGTATCGAGAGTATCCACCACCCTAGAGTAGTATCCCATCAAACGGGGTAAGAATCCGTTATCAACTGCCAACGTCAACGCCAACATACAGAAGGAACGACACCTGGCAACGTCCTATATCGGCAATGGCCCTTATGAATGCGAACAAAATGACGTACCACAAGCTTCAATGACTTCAAGTCTCGAGGAAAGCTCGAAAAATAAAACATAGACTGCCCCAATGTACATCCGAATAACCTAATCATTCCAGTTCTGATTAACGCCAGGTATCGTCGACGAGCTTAAGAGAAATTGTACCTACATCAGTGACACCGCCCATCCTACGCTATCCGTCAGCTAGGAGTGGTATAGAAGGAAACTCGAGTTAAGCTTACCACACATCTCCGGCCCCCACTGGAGCTCAATGTCAGACTTTAAAGACATCGGATCGTTGATTTTGAAGCTCGAGAGGTCAAATATTTAGTTCCACAAAGGTAGCGGCACAATGGAATGAACTCGCATGGGCAAACTCACTGGGCCACACCATATAATTGTTCAATAAGATTCAATTTAAAGCCCGACTTACTCTACATCCGGTCGAAAGCCTCTAGGCGGCATTGCGGAATGAGGCTCGTCGCTCGCACGGGCATGGGACACAAGTAACGTAGTCGAGGGACCAGATTTAATGGCACGACTTACTATAGATATGGTTGTCAATCTTGATATATCCGATTAGGGAGTTGGGTTGATTTGATCCTGGACCCGGTTTCCAGATTAGTAAACTGCGTGGGAAAACGCAAGTCGACGCCGGTGGGAATTACAAGCTTGGCTTTACTTTTCTAGAACCTAACTTTAACCAGCAAAATAATTTAGCTCCAATATTTGCATCACCTCCAAGTTAAGTAATTGATTCATGAAATGCTAATCTCCAAGCATTGCAAGCCTGATCAAATACTGTACACTAACACCAGAGCAATCCCTGTATCACACATTCTAATCAGAAGTGTACTTCACAAAAGTCTAGTTGCTATCAATAGTCGTAAGATTAAGGCCATTTACTATCACATCCTGTTCTCGCTCTCGCACCGATCTCCGGGCATTCAACCTAGTCTCCAACACACGTGTCAGCTCAGGCATCAGAACGAGGGTCCGGACATAATGTTACAACTTACACCGATATCATTGAATTGGCATATGCTACGCCGACAAGACAGGTTGTGAGCTCAACACGTCCATAAGGCGTTAGCATTCACCCTTGCGTACGATAATTGTCGGCACTGAAACAAAGAGACTTTCACCTGGTATCATGATCTGTCGCGGTCTCCATATTCGTTACTTTCCTGCCCCCGACGATCACCGACGCGAGACGTACCAACAAAGCCCACCCCATCGAAACGAGACTGCAAGGCAGATTGGTCCATGATAAGATGCATTGGATGGCATCATACATACCCGCTCACCATGTGAAGAGTCCCATGTTCATAAATACAATGGTCAAGTGTCGAAGATAGTTTCCTGACCTTGACGTTCACAAGAAGCCTATCAGTTACGCTGCATTAAAAGAAACTTTAGAGTGGGAAAGCAACTCAGTACCGTCACACAATCTAGAGAGAGGTGGAAGGTACGAACCAAGTCCGAGCGCTATGAACACGGGGGCCAATTCAGCTTCAGGTGCCCAATACCGGAACCACGTACCGCATTGCGTCAACGTGGTCGCTATCTACGCTCACCTCTCTCAGTAAACTCATCCATGGGCACACCAACCACGCAACTCACGATCAAAAATGTCAGCAGCACGCTTCGTGCACTGACTAATCCCAATCCTCTCCTGTTAGGAGCGACGTGAAAGAAAAATATCTGAACTCACTTATCTTATCCAAACTCTATGAGCATAAAAGCTGTTCACATGAGCTGACCGTGTTGAGAACGACACGTGAATGAGGCTGATGCGCACCATTGGACAATGGAAATCATAATATACTTGTCATGCCCGGGTCAGCATCGCAGCCTCGACACGGGCTTGGGATATAACAAGGACTTACACTCGTGAACATGACTGCCTGGTATAATATCAGGTCGACATGCGTCGACAAGACTCGACTGGATTTACGCACAATCATTTCCCTGCGCAAGCGTTCCCGTCCACAATCGATCAGCCTTTTGAGTTGACGAATACATCGAATATACACAAACCACGGGAATTCTGGAGGACAGTTTGGGGTAGTGGTGCCACGGCACAGTGCGAAGAACTTCCAATGAATCCTAGTAGTGAAAATCGCGCCGAGAGTATCCACCACCCTAGAGTATCCCATCAAACAGAGTGAGAATCCGTTATAGGCTACTGCCAACGTCAACGCGAACATACAGAAGGAACGACACCTAGCAGCGACCTATATCCGGAATAGCCCTTATGAATACGAACAAAATCACGCACCACAGCCTTCAAATCCAATTCTGATTAGCGCCAGGTATCGCCGACGAGCCAGTCTGTTTCACGTTCGCGGACATGTTTAAGTTCACCATCGGTGAATTGAAACGACTTGGCCGACGCTTCGGAGGTTGGAAGAGAAATTGTACCTACACCAGTGATACCGTCCATCCTACGCTTACCGTCAGCTGGGGGTAGTATAGAAGGAAACTCGAGTCAAGCTTACCACACATCTCCGGCCCCCACCGGAGCTCGACTTCAGACTTTAAATACATCGGATAGTTGGTTTTGAAGCTCGAGAGGTCAAACGTTTAGTTCCCCAAAGGTAGCAGCACCACGGAATGAGCCCGCACGAGTAAACACACTGGGCCACGCCATACAGTTGTTCAACAAGATTCAATTGAAAGCCGACTTACTATACATCCAGTCGAATGACGCAATGTATCTGCACACTTAGGTACTTTGATGAGGCAACCAGGATCCAGATAGCCGGGCCCATGGGAGTAATTGTGTGAAAACACCAGCAAAATAATTTAGCTCCAATATGTGCATCACCTCCAAGTTGATTGATTGATGAAATGCGACAGTGAGGTATTGCAGAACAAAGTACATACAGGAACTTATCTCAACTTCTTGCAACGGAGGCTCCAGCTGCGCCATGGTTCATGATCGTTTACTAGTTCTCCATCCAGTCCCACCAATGTTGCCGATCCCAAAACTTCCAAAGGCGCCACCGCTCACGTTATTGGCGGGTGTCCCAGCGTCACTCGTGGGACTCATAACGTTTCCAAAGGAACCCTTGTGGGTATGAGTGGCCGATGCGGTAAATGTCGACCGATAGGATGTAGTTGGCATCGCTTGGATGGACAGAAACTTATTTGGCAAAGGCCGATCCTCCGTATTGTACTGTAACCAGAAAGAGACGGCGGTGATCAATGGTTGTGCCTGAGGGACAGCCAACGGACGAACCTGGAACTCAAGCCCAATGCTGTCAGCCTCGGAGACATCCAGGAGCTTAACAAGTTTCTTCCCGATGCCATTCAGCCGCTCCACGTCGTCTTTGCTCCGTGTCCACAACTGAATACGGTCTACCTTGCTTCTCAGGCTCACGACTGCCCCGCAAATTTCATCACCGTCCTCGAGCTCCTCCCCGACGAGTGCCATGGCTAGCCAAGCCCAACACCGATCCAGCAATGCTGGATTGTTCTTCATCGTAAGGACCCACTTTCCACCTTGCGCATTCGCGGCATCTTCCCACATAGGCTTGATGCCGGACTTGAAGATATGATAGTTCGAGTTCCGCTCGAGCTTTGACGGTGGCTTGAGCCAGTTGAAATAACGGCAAAATGATTCAACAGTGTCGAATTCACCGATAACGGTGAGCCCCGCCTCGTAATCCTCTGACTCGGGAACTGCAGTGAACGGAACGCTCTCCTCGCCGGTGCCTTTGGCAGGTACATAGGAAGGCTTGGCTTTGGTGTCGTGGTAGATTGTCCTATGAACATGGCGAAGATATGGAAAGGTCATGCGTGATCCAATCGTGCTCACATACCAAGTAAACTGAAGGGGATGCTCCGGTGCCTTCATAACTGCACCAGGCGTCTTGGGATCCTCGATCATCTCTGCTTCCGGGGGGCGTGCAGATCCGTCGATACTAAGCGATCTCGCCTTGGCCAGACGGGCAGTGATAGCATCGAGACTTGGGATGTTCTTGTACCCTTTAACCTTCTTCTCGGAAGGCTTGGAGCCTGTTTCTTGATTCAGCTCGTTGAGCTTTTCGTGAGTGAGAGGTTCGACCTCGAGTAAAGCCTCCTCCGGGATGGAAGGCGTGGTGGATTTGGGAGGGGTGGCGACGGTAGTCGCTGTTAGTGCCGGTGACGCTGAGCGAGTGGATGGCGCATTGACAACGATGGAATCGTTGGTGCAAGTAGTCGACAGAGACGTCTGTGATCCAGTGCGAAGGATGGAGGCGGCGAGACGTGGGCGGGCAGGGGAGCTGGTTGCTGATATGGTTGTGTTGGCGGAGTTGAGGTTGATGCGTGCAGCAAGCTGGTTGAGCGAGGGTGGTCGTAGGGCGGCCACTGGGCGCTCTGGCTTTGGTGCGTGCATTGAACTGTGCAGAGACTGCGACGACGGTGGGCTCGACATCGTGAGGAACGTGGAGGACGAGTTGGCTGAGAGTCCTTGTGATAAGAGACAACACCAATTTCATTCACCACAGCTTGTTGCAAACACGGCTCGTCAGTTGCACTGCCAATGATCTGGTAGAACCTCAAAGATATGGGATCTGCTAGTAATACAGTCGACCCCCACATAATGTTCATTTCCCAAGTTGGTATGCGCGATAACCTACACCAGGAGACTAATCAATTAGGCAATTATATCCCATCATCATCTCACCCTCAGCGGCCTTACTCTGGACGATGTCCTCAGTCTGACCGTGTTATTGACGGACAAACATTTTAGGCGACCTCGGACAAAGAGATCTATCAGATCTAAGTTACTTACCTTGTCTCGGCAAGTCGAGTTCCCACTGGCAAGAACTCATATAATGTACTTACTCCCTATTCTAATAAGTATTGCAAGGGAATCCCAGCACCGTGCAAAAGATAGGCGATTGTGACAACATACACAGGGTTGAGGTTGGCCCTGGCTCGGTCATGAACCATTGTCTCCTCCGACTCCCAAGCACACTTGCCTTGAAAGGCCAAATTCCAGAGCTTGGCTTAGCATATGTGACATCGTGTGGGACTACTATGCTACTTGTCCCTTCCAGTGTTCCCCGGAAATAGGATTGGGTGTGAAATCACACAAGCCCGCCATCTCCTTCAATACAGCATGTCCCTGGCGCATCAAGAAGGATCCGTCCCCAACCTACATCGAGCCTCGAGTTGAGCCTCAGGTTTGAGTTGTTACCCCTACCGAACTTCCATTTCAAGGATGGACCTGACTCCCTGAATTGACGACCCCACGGGTCAATTTCATGGGTAATGAGACAAGATTCGGTACTCGTACCACAAATATGTGCAACATGTCCAAACTGGCGAGCACCGAGGGGACTATCGCCGTTCTTCGTGCTGTTTTCGAGGCGATGAACAATGTGTCCTGGTAAGTGAGACCAAAACCACCAACCCATCCAGTAAGACCGTTACGAGACTTTCTTACTTTGGCCTTTTCAGCACACGCTCTTTACCCTGAAGCAAAAGCAGCACTACGCCGCGCGGCCCACCCCAAGGTGTCCATCCCTGGATTATCGTCCTACTTCAAAATGCGACGGTCGGGTTTTCCACCTTTTACAGATATTGTGCTGCGCATCGCAGGGTCGCTCTCGAGCATTTGGTACTGTGCCACATAGACATGTCCCTGCAGGAACTCTCTCAGGTTCCTCCTATTCCCCGTCATACTTTGCTGCAGGTTGGCCATTGGCAGCAAAACCTTCCTCAAAACCCTGCTCTCAGGCCCAGACCCCCTTTCCCTCAACCCATTCAAGAGATCAAGCTTTCACTGAACTAGAGCAAAAATGTCTCTCAGCGAGCTACCGTCACCGGAAACGGTGTCAACTCTCTTGAGTGAGTTTTCGGTTTGGCTGTATATCATGTGAATTACCAACCAAGTGCACTCTTGCAAGTCTCGGCTACTGTCTGTCATGCGTTAGCTTTGATCCTCACCTCCTTTCGACTCTGGTTCCGATATCATATCCGGCGGCTCTGGTGGGATGATTTCTGGGCAGCTCTCACACTTCTCTGTGATGCTGTCTGTATGGTGGCATTCTGGATACGTACCGCACCACTTGACAACCCATACACAAACATTGAGGCTTTGCGTGAGCGTTCTCCTTTTGCTCATCCATCTCATTCAACTTCATGATTTTCATGCTCAGCCACCCCCGCTCAGTCACGCAGCGTTCACATAATAGCCTCTTGGCTGAATATGCTCTTCTATACGTGCTTGTTATGGTTCGCCCGTATGTCCATCGTATTCTCGGTGCTCCGTATAGTTCCGCCCGCTCGGAGTGTCACTATGACAGCTTTTGGTATCGGTGCGGTGTTTGTCTGCATGTGGGCCTACATGTTCACTTGCAAGGCGGTCGTGTGTTCCATGGACAACTCATGGTATGGCGCCTTTATCGTCCGGTGTCCTCTGCCAACATGGATAGCACTATCAGAAATCTGCAGTACGTTTATCAGCGCAGTATCTCTCGCTCGCTCATTATGCTGTTCAGCCGATGCATCGTCAGACCTCATCCTCGTGGCTCTCCCACTTCGTTTGCTATGGCGTGTCAAGTTACCCTCAAACCAGAGAATCATGGTTCTTTCAGTTTTCTCGATGAGTATCTTGATTAGTGTCGTCAGCGCGGTACATACCGTATTCCTCACCTCCCAGGTCGTCGTCGTTTCAGGATTCACAGCACAGATGGAGGTACGCACGCCCCTTTCTTCTCGTTCCCATGTTGATCCCCTTTCCTCAACCCATTGCCATGTTAAATGACTCAAAATATAAAGGCTGCAGTCTCTCTCATTGTCTGCAATCTTCTCGTCGTCGTCACCTTCCTCTACCGCGTCCTTGGAATCAACTCAGACCTCACGGCAGGTATCTTGGACAAGAACACCGGGACTTCGAACTGTCTTACCACCGTCGACCTTGACCTTTCCGGAGGTTCTCAGGCGGTCGTGTCGACGACGACTGGCACAGCGCCCACCGGATCGAATATTTCGAATATCATGCTCGCTAGTACAAGCGACAAGACCACAATGTCTGGTTCCATCATCGTAACGGGCACATCTGCGCTTTCCGCCGTGACTGTGAACACAGACACGAGCCCCCCACCGATCACCGCGAAGCAATGATGGCAGCATCGATTTCCCACCCCCCGCCCCCCTGGGCATAGAGACCAGGGGACGGATTTATGGGCTCTTTTGCGCACGCCCTTATTTGCTCATCGGTTCACTGCCAGTGATGCAAACACTTTCCCCCCTCCCCCCAGGCTGAGCTGTACCCATTGCTACTTCTCGCTGGCGGCTGTTTCGTTCGTCCTCTGTCTGCCTCTAATGTGATATTATTACCATCCTTTGTAAATTGTCCATTTCTCCCTCTCTCGCCCCCCTCAAGTTCTTGCCCTCGACTGTCGCATTACTCAAGATCACAGGACTCCTAATCCGGTACGTCCTATCTGATAAGATACACCGCCTCGAGGGTCAAGCGCTCACACGACACCCTGGCCCCCGTTCCAGGCACCGGATGATTATCACCACATGACCGTACCCACATATTTTTTTTGTTTGCTTTCCCTCCACCATCCTTTACTTATACATACGTTCAACGTCCTTGGGCGCCGCGCAGAAGCCAGAAGGCAACCCGGGCATGTAGCTATACTCTATTCACGCTTTCGAGTTTATTGTTTCATATGCCTGTTTTCTTCCCCCCTCCCCCCAGGGCCTCCAATCCCTTTTGTTTACCCCTGTGGTCTATGTGTATGTAGAGTACGTCACTTATGTTCAATTCCCGAACTTCTATCCCCCCTTCCCAAAAAAAAAGGGCCCCAAGACCATGCGTGAATGAGCGCTGATGGTACATGAAAGCCAAGTCTCGCAGCATCCCTCCATCAACGTTTCAGCTCTAGTGTTTCACAGTGGCACATAACATAGCACTC
Source organism: Caloboletus inedulis (assembly GCA_038092355.1). Taxonomy (NCBI): domain Eukaryota; kingdom Fungi; phylum Basidiomycota; class Agaricomycetes; order Boletales; family Boletaceae; genus Caloboletus; species Caloboletus inedulis. The sequence goes on from JBBPQD010000338.1 coordinate 11,722, forward strand.
ACGAATACATCATTCGTAAATGACATTACATGGATCAAGATGCAACAAGACCAGCGGAGGGTATTCCAAGGCAGTTTGAACCTTCAAGAAGCCAAAATCAAAAACAAAAAACCAAAACAAAAAAATGTTATCAAAAGGAATCCTTGACATGCGGACGCATCAAATCCGCGTATAGAGACACTTTGCGCACCCAAGTGATAACCAAAAAAGCGTTCGTCGACAACCGGATTCGATAGTGTCGAGCCCCCTTGTACGTCTTTTCACCATGCCTTGATACCCCATCTCATCAGAGAGAAGAACAACGGTATCACCTCGCCGCTGATAATCCCAATACCAGCATAGACAACAACCTTGGTGAGCACTACATCAACGTCAGCACATCAGCATATTCTCGACGCACAAAAAAGAGGCAGTGACGCACCTTCGGCATCATAATGCTGCACTACCTCCGTCGCCACCACGCCCGTCTTGTCCATCTCCAAAGATTTTCCATTCTCCAGACTTGCACTTGCGCCCGTTCCTCCGCGCATTTTCTCATGACCCGCATTCAAGTTCAACCCCCGTCGCTTGATCCCGTGCCGCGATTGCTGCGAGCCATTCACGCCACTCACTTCCAACACGCCAGGAAGATCGATCACACTCGGGATAGGACGAAGGCCGTTCTCCACGGGTAAACGACCGTAATCCGTCGCAGGCGTGTAGAACCGTCGGTGTGGGAGATCAAAGTGGAGCGCCAACATGCGAAAGACGGGTGGTAAAACCGCGTGTAGGAACGATTTCGCGAGAAGTCGCCAAATGAATATCATCAGGATACCTATATTGTCATTGTCATCGTGTTTTTAATTTTGTGGCGAGAAGGGGTAGGACGATGTCAGGATGAATGGGATGAACAATGCAGGTATCGGGACGCACCGAAGCAAATTTTACCCCCTGCCAGACTCCACCACCTCATGGTTTCGTCCCATGTCCAGATATCACCTTGACCTCCGGGCATGACCGTGTCAAAGAATTTGCCGTCTAGGCCAGTATAAACAGAGTGCCATCGCGCTAAATAAACGCCCAGGATAACAGACACGAACGCAATCGCGTCTTCGAAACACGGACAATCATCCACCGGTTGCGGATGATAATGGACCAGTAAGAGGCACAACGGCACCAGTACAGAAGGAACTAAACACACGTCAAGAACATCGTTTGTCAAAGAGAAACACAATACGAGAGCAAGACGCTTTACCGATCCACGATCCGCTCTCCAACCAACGTTCAATCGTGTCGCTCGTGATCAGGTAGGCTGCCCAGATGGCAGCTCCGAGGGCCACGC
>JBBPQD010000339.1:0-13038 GCA_038092355.1 Caloboletus inedulis
ACAACGACGGTGATGGCGGTACTCACTTTTTGACCACCTCTGCTTGGTAAGTCATTTTTGTTAAACGTCGGTGCTACGAGCGATTCTGATTCCCTCAACCAGATGCCTACTCGTCAAGGTATGACGGAGCACAGTGATGATTCCGTAGTTACATCGGCATGACAGATATTGGTTTCTATAATTTCCTTGTTGTGTTACTTTAAACGCGCAATCTAATGTACCTATCCTGAATCACGGATGATGATTGTTGATGCAGAGATGAGTACCTGGCAACTTACTTCAAGCAAATTCCAAGGGATCTGGAGAGAAAGCTCCCGAAAAAAGGTATGCATGTAGAGAGCACGTCTAAAAGGCTATATTACTATATGGACGTATCGTAATCAAGTCCTCGACGATCCAACCTGTCTTAGAACCATACACCATATTCCGAAGCATAATCAGATGCATTACAGTGCGTTGGCCCGATCCATCAATCCTCTCACTCGCCTACTCAGTCGCTCAGCTTCCGTCTTGCGCTCCAGCACCTGCTGTGCTGGCATGTCCTTGCGCCGCATCCACCCTCTCGTCGTCCTGCCTTCGCTCTCGCTACGTTTCGCGTGCAGTGCCGACAAGTCGACGACACGAGGCGATGAGGAGAATTTGATAACGTCCCGGTACAGCATTTTCGTTTCAGTGGCGAGGGAGCGAATGCTAGGTGGCGGAGACGCAAGGTCTGACTCGGACTCTTCGGAATCAGAGAGGGTCGATGGGTCCAAAGGTGGCGTAGGTGGTAGGTGGACCGGTTCTGGAAGAGGAGGCAGGGCTTGAATCTCCTTCAGCAGGTCTTGGCCTTTGAGATACGAATTCTCTGTCCGTAGGAACCTCACCGTTCCACGAAGGGCATCGATCTACTAGCGGATAAGATGCTGTGTCGTGGAGCTTTATAGCGTAACGCACCTGTTCTAGCAAATGAGAGGTTTCGACACTCCCTTCAATAGGGGCATTATCCGACTCGGTAGGTTGATTGCCAGCAGCTGTCAAACGAAATCAATCTTTGAGTATTCTGGTGCAACTGACGCTTTGAACCTCGCACCTTGTCTTTCTGACGTAGCCATAGTCTTGAGCTTAGCGTTATCCTGCTCAAGGGTATCCAAGTCAGCCTGCAGCTGCTCCATCGCCTCCTCATACGCTCGCTCTTGCTTCCTCGCTTTCGAGAGCTCAGTCTCAAGCTCAACAATCGTATCCGTTTGCTTCTTGCTCGCTTCCATGCGGCGTTCCATGAGCTCAATCTTAACAGTAGACTCTTGAATGGTCTGGTCTCTCGACTTGAGACTGCGAACAAGGCCCTGAATCTCGTCTTGTAGTTGAGCAGATTTGCGCTCTGCCTCGACGTTGATTGCTGTGCTTGCTCGGATTTCGTCGATACGCACAATCCAGGGGGGTGTGCCGGTAACTGTCGAACGTGAACAGAGTGATGAATGATCGACAGCACGAAAGAAAGTGCGTACTCTTGATAACGTTCTCCGGTTCGAGTACAATGGGCAACAGTTTATTACACTCCCCTGCAAGATGTGCGATGGCTTCGCCGACTGCCTCCCAGCAAGACGTACCAGGACGCAGGTCTTTTGCGACTGTCGACATGGCTATTTGCTTTGCATATGAAAGCACCGTGGCAAGCTGGAACGGAGACTTGGCACTTCGAGCATCGCTAAGGTGAGGAATGACTTGTTGAGCAAGCTGTGGGACGACAGGTCGAGCAGTCAGTGTTGCGTTCCCGTTATGGCGCAAGTGGAATTAGGCGTACGGAGATACCAAAGTTGACGAGCTCAGGGACAGCGTTGCTCAGTGACTTCAGTTGACCTACGAGATGTGCTTTCATTGCCGCCGAGTCCTGGATAACGTCCTCCAACCGTTTCGTAAGTTTCCTATTTTGGGCGATGAGACTCTCCTCAAACAAGGGGGCGAATAACGTCAGGACACTGACTTGGAGAAGACCTTCGCACTCTTGCATTGGTCGAGAAGTTTCTGAAGAGGTTCCAAAAGTTCGGGCTCTGGTTCGTACCCGCCCATTTCGAGAACCACGTCTTCGTCTCGCAGGATAGCTGCGACCGACGTTTTCGTAAGACCGATCGAGGCAGCGAATACATCGAGATCATGGTCAAACGAGAGAGCATATCCCAATTCCCGTTCGCCCAAATCATGTTCAAATCCGCTGAAGTAGGTCTCAGCAAGATGATCGAATTGTGCTTGCAACCTATGCCACATAGGGATTGAGTCCTGTGCAACGTCCGGAGTACGGGGCACTTACTTCACGATGTCGCTGACAAATTCCATTTCGCGGAATCCATCGCGTCTTAGAAGATCAATGTGCATATCGATGCGTTTCTCCATGGGAGCAATCTCGGGGTAGATGCGGCCGATGTTCAAGAACGAGGTTGGATCACAGCGGCGAAGGACCGCAGCGAAGCGCTTGCACAGGATGGCAAGACCAGCAGCACGACCTCTCATCTACAATTACATGTCGAGTGTGAAATATTTGACTCGGGGAACCATACTCACCTCACAAATACCCACAATAGTTTCAGACACATCTCCGTTGAGAGACTCGGGAAGTCCATGAGCCTGTCCGACGACGGTGTTGATAAGGTCGATCTTCAACCCCACCCGTTGGAAGAAGAGGTAACAGCTCGTAGCATCACCGTCGCTCTCTACATAGAGTTGCGGCAGGTATGGCTAAGTCACAGATACTCAATATTTTATAAAACACGAAATGAACATTGATATCACCTGCATAATTCCGAGGAATTCCCTGCTTTCTTTCGCTTCGAGCTTGCGTACCTCGAGTTCGACCGTCTTCGCTTGATTCTTGGCAGCGGATGACTGGAGCTTGAGGTTGAGAGACATCATTGCTGCTGTTTGCGACACTGCCGTGGCAGACTCGTGCTGTGCCGTTTGAGTTTGTGCGCGCAAGTTATCAAGTTCGCTGGGTGATATGGTCACAAGAATTCGCATCAGGATACTGAACTGAAAGTTACCTTTGAAGCTGTAGCACAAGCTCTCGGAATTGAGTGATAGTGTTCTCCAGATCTTGACAGCCATCTTCCAACGTCGATATTTTCCGCAAGTGTTCTCGGATCTGGGAGTCTTTCGAGTCTGTAGCCAACAATCAGTGCGACCACACTTTTGTTGCACAACAGCGCGATAAGCACCAATGTCCTCCTGTAGGGCCTTCTCCGTCTCGACGTGATTTTCTTCCAGTTCGTCATTTAGCTCCTTGAGAGCCTCAAGGTCCTCGATGGTGATACGCATCTCCTCGATCTTCTCCCCGAGCATGAGATTCCGCTCAGTGAGTTGCACGAGCATTTCTTCCGCGCCTAGTGCATCATCAAGCTGGGATTTGAGGTCATCAATCTGCGTTTCGGCATTGGAGAGCTTGATCAGAGTTGTTTCGTACTGGCCTATTATAGGTGGGTGTATCAGATTTAGCGTAGACAAGGAATTGATTGATAGAGTGGACCTTGAAGATCATCGATGCTCGTGATGTCCTTCTCCATCTCGGCAATGCGCCGGCGTTGTTCTTGTTCGGTTTGTTGGGACATGTCTCGAAGACTAAGTAGGGTTAAAAAACAGGCGAGGACGGCAATAAGTTGCGTACCGGATGAGTGCCTCCTTCAAACGTTCGTTTTGCTTTTCAAGTTGAATATAAGGTAGTGAAGATTTCGCGTTTGTTTCACCCTCCTCCCCAGTCGCTGCCTCGCGGTCAATATTATCATATTCCAGTCGATACACGTGCTTACCACCACCCTCTTTCAGTACTTGCAACTCCACCTCCACCTGGGCTAGTTTCTCCTTCACTTCCTCCAATTCTGCCTGCGCCAACTCGGCCTTCTCTTCTGCGACCTCCTTATCTAACATGGCCATTTCTAATTGGTCATGAGCATCGATCCCCCTGTTGTCCGAGAGCTGAGCAAGTTGCTGGGCGTCGGCCAATTCGCGTCGGGTGGCAATGAGCTCAGTTTGGAGCTGATTAAGCTTGGCCTGAAGTTTCGGACGAAGGGCGACGAAAGACTCCGCTTCAGAGAGGCGCGTCTCGAGCTCACGGATATGGCGGGCATCATCTGCTCGCTTGGCTTCCATTACTCGAGTTCGTGCACGAGATTCTTGGAGCTCGGCATCTTCTCCTGTGCGCTGCATTGCTGAGTCAGTAGCAACAAGCATTACATGAAGACGAAACACACGATGGCAATGGGCGAAGATGGCTCTCTCGTTATAGAAACTGCTCGCGTGTGTCCAGGCCCGTTAGTAAGAGAAGGGGAAGCGCGCGCTGGTGCACTCGTCAAAGAAGAAGACGGTGTGATCTGGGCGGGAGGCAATAACGAGGCAGGTTCTGGCACGGAAGATTGCGGGAGAGACTGCAGCTGAGGTTGAGGCGAAGCAGTTTGAGGAGCAAAAGGCGACAGTATAGTCGTTCTTGAAGTTGGGACGATGATGGATGCTTCATGTGGTGAAGCTGATGACGGGGACAGGACTGGTGGAGCTGTAGTACGTGTAGAGGGTAGAGAAGGGCTGAGTGGTGGACCATCAGCCGTTGATTGACGAGGAAAGGACTTGCGTGGTTGGAGGGAGAGTGACGAAATGCGTTTTACGGGGGAGGACGGTGGTGCGAGTCGAGATATATGAGGGCTTGACGCGCCAGGTGGTGAGAGCATGGAGTTCCCCGATGGTGGGGGTTTGACTGGGCTTGACGAGCGGGAGGAAGAGGAAGTAGCGCTTGTAGCCCCGGAGCGTAATGGGGTGGGCCGGACGAGGCCGGAGCTGGGAGTACGCTGATGGCCTACCACGGACCGCGAAAGGCTCGGTTGTGCTCGCTAAACGAGATGCATGATTCCCGCCAGCCTGTTGTCGAACAGTGAAGACTCACGTTCACTGGTGGCTGCTCAGGTTCAGCCGCGAGGATCTTGACTTGACTTGGACGAATGAACACGCCATGGAGCGGCTTACAAGAGAAATACACGACGCCTTGAATGGAACCATCGTTCTTTCCCTTTGGCTCGAAGAGTTCGATACCAACCCATTTGCCTGGCGCAAAGGAGGTCGCGCCGCAGAAACGGACGATTCCCTTGCCGGTTGAGATCTCTACAAGAGCACTGACTGGAGGGTCCACGACAGACATTCGTGGCGAATGCCCGGCCTACTTTTGTAGACCCAAGTGACCTAGAAACAACAAAAACTAGTAGTCAGTTACTAGTCAACTCGTTTTGAAGAGGACTAGGATAGATGCCCCAGTGGCGGTGCTACGGACAGAGTGTAACACCCCGTGACGCTTCGTGACACTGATATCACGCCCGGCCTCGTCACTGCGGGCAACAGCCAGCAGTCCATCGTATCGACTCACCCTAGTTGCTCCGGGATCCTGTCAGTTTGTCGTCCTCGACAGCGTACTACAAAACTTTGATCATACTATTGTTGGTGGACGCCCAAATGCAAAACGGACATCATCCACAGGGTACGGCCGTTCAACTTCCGTCCGTTTGCTCACGTTTTGTCAACTTTTTCGTTTAGGCCTCGATTCGCTCTCTCTGTCTGGTTTCGGGGAACGAATAGATTCAGACATGGGATCCGATAATGTCACCGAACGGGGATGGACGTCCACCACTGCCTCTGACCCATCATCAAACCATACAACAGATGGACGAGGTGAGCACACCGGAAATCACCTCAATGGAAGGCGCCATGGTTCGGATGAGACACTCCCCGACCCTCTACCCATTATCCCCTACTGGTCCGCCAAACGACATCTCACCTGTGGCAATCCCGCACCTCATTCTCCTGACTCTGCCAAACTCTTCCCGTGGCGTGGTTCAGCCCCTGGAAAGCTGAAGACCGCGAACGCTGCTTTGGTACTATGTCTGAACATAGATGTAGATCCTCCAGATGTCATCAAGACCAATCCTTGTGCAGTCCTCGAGTGTTGGGTTGATCCACATACAATGCCATCACATAAAGCTCTGGAAGCTATCGGTACAAACCTCCAGCACCAGTTCGAAGGTCTCAGTCTCAAGATCCCTTACAAACCAATATTAGACCCTTCGTACGAGGACCTGCGTCGATTCTGCTTGAATTTGCGCAAACAAGCTAAAGACGAGACCGTTTGCTTCTATTATAACGGGCACGGTGTACCTAAGCCCACGTCGAGCGGAGAACTCTGGTGCTTTAATCGCAACTACACGCAATATATCCCGGTCTCACTCATGGAAGTACAAAGTTGGCTCGGGTCTCCAGGCGTTTACATCTGGGATTGCTCAGCTGCCGGTAACCTTCTGACTAATTTCAACAACTTTGCTGAGCGCCGCGATCAGGAGGTGTTCACCACTCGTGGCGGGTATGTGGATGGCATGCAACCTTACATGCACTCTCTCCAACTCGCAGCATGTCTTGCACACGAGCAATTACCCTCGTGTCCGGAGCTCCCTGCTGATATCTTTACTTCCTGCCTCACTTCTCCCATTGACATTGCGCTACGATACTTTATCATGACCCATCAGCTTCCCAACAACATCACTCCAGACATGGTTATGCAGCTCCCCGGTGATCTCAAAGATCGAAGGACACCGTTGGGCGAGCTCAACTGGATATTCACGGCCATTACAGATACGATCGCATGGACTACGTTTCCTCGAGATGTTTTCACGCGCTTATACCGCTCTGACCTCCTCATCGCGTCTCTGTTCCGTAACTTCCTCCTGGCGGAAAGGATCATGAAGAATTATCATTGTACCCCACACACTTATCCTGCTCTCCCCGCTACAAACACGCATACACTCTGGGCTGCGTGGGATCTTGCCGTTGATACGTGCCTACGGCAGCTTCCTGATCTACTTGAAAAGAACCCCACAACCGCAGGTGCTGCAGCGAATTCAGCAGGACAGATTGGTATTAGTGTAGGACCAGTCGGTCAGCCTGGCCAGCGCGGTGTCAATGGTCCACAGGCCGAGAAGCCATACCAATACATACCAAGCAGGTTCTTTGCGGACCAGCTCACGGCTTTTGAAGTCTGGATATCTCGCGGTGGCTCTGCACTCACGAAGCGCGGCCCATTGTCACTTCCGCCTCAGAATTGTAGTGGAGGCTTTGACAGCACAGACGGCACAAATGGCTCTGCAATCAACCTAAACGGAATCTCGACTGCTCCTGGTCACCAAACTGACCGTGACCTGGTGCCACGCAAGCCACCGGACCAACTTCCCATTGTCCTTCAAGTACTTCTTTCCCAGCCCCACAGACTTCGAGCCCTCATCCTCCTGTCCCAGTTTGTTGATCTAGGCCCATGGGCTGTCAATCTCGTTCTCACAATTGGTATATTCCCATACATCTCCAAACTATTGCAAGCCGCGGGTCAAGACTTGCGGCCTGTGCTCATCTTCATTTGGGCACGCATCCTCTCGGTTGACCCGAGTGTCCAGGTCGACCTCCATAACACTCAAGGCTTCAAGTACTTCGCCAATGTTCTGGCTCTCACAGAGGATCACCCCCAACACGCACTTCCCAACAGCGCGGAACACAAAGCCATGTGTGCATTCATCCTTGCCTCCGTTTCCCGGGACTATTACAACGGACAAATGGCCTGCTGGAGAGAGCGCGTGTTTGATAATTGTTTCGACAAATTAGACGAGGGCGACTTTTTGCTCAGGCAGTGGTGTGCGCTGTGCATCGCGCAGATATGGGAAGGAAATGACGAAATCAAAGTCTATGGCGTCGACAGGGGCACTCAAGATAAGCTAATCCTGATGTTGTCTGACGATTCGCCAGAGGTCAGGGCTGCGGCGCTGTACGCACTCGGCACGTTCATGGGCGCTAGCGGGTCTGCACATTCCGCGAAACAGGGAGGTGGGGGCACCGGAACGCAGTATCAACTTGAAGAACGGATTCATTTTCGTATGGAAGTCGCCGTCGCCACTGGCGCGACACTTGCTGTGAAGGATGACGCGAGTCCAATGGTACGCAAGGAGCTCCTTGTCCTCATCAGCTGTCTTGTCAAGGAGTGGAGGGGTTATTTTGTGATTTGTGCATGGATCTACTGGGAAGAAGACAGGAAATGGCGTTCCGACCCGAGCGCGCAGCCCCATGAAGAGGAATTGACCTCAGTTGCTGTTGCTGATTGGTTGGATGCGTTTGGTGACGACGATGGCACACGAGAGGAGAATCGTGTTCTACTTTCATCATTCTTCACGATCTTCGTAGGTCTGCTAGAATTGACAATCGACCCTTATCACGAAGTCGCCACCCTCGCTCAGACGATCGCGGACTATATCGTGGCTCTTCTCTTGGCTTCCCCATTCTACCGCCTTGATTGTACATCTCTTGATGTGCCACCTCCACAAGTAGACTCCAGAGGTGGCCCAGCCGGCGCTCATTCCCGTGTTTCATCTCTCCAGTCATCGCCCCTTATGCAACATCCACCCTCTCCTGTGCTTTCCCGTCCGGGTGTGACCCGCAGCGAGAGCATGACGAGCACATTGTCTTCAGGTGTCACCTCCACCCTTCGACGTACTTCTTCATTTGCTAACGCCCTCCGTAACCTCGCGGGTGGCATCACTTTCCCTCCGTCTGAAGATTCCCGAGCTCCTCCTTCTCCGATCTTACCTCAGTCTCGCCCCGACTTCCTTACTGCTTCCAGACCCCCCTCACCAAACTACAATCTCGCACAATATACATCACCTTATTCTCGTCCGGCTACACCGAGCGCAACGAGTTCAACAACAATTGTAGCGTCGCTACCCACTTCACCCACACAACACAAAGCCCACCCTGATTATCTTCCTTCCCACGTTATGGAGGCGCTTATGGAAGAAGACATGGTGCGACTGCGCTCACGCCGGCGGGTAGCAACACATGGAAGAAGAGGCGGGCCTGGCCTTGGAAGTGCTGGCGATCTGTGTAGTCCGAGCGAGAGTATATTCTCTGTTGATTCAAACGGGAGCAATGTTCCGCTGGGATGCGGAACTGGGAATGGACTTCGAGATGTTTTGCCATTGAAGAGCTCGTTCTTTGATTGGTGTTGTGAATATTTCAAGGAGCCCCAGATGAGGGTATGTTGTATATCCTTATGCTGTTCTGCCCCTGCTCACTGTCCTCGATTGACCTCAGCAAGCGGAGGCAGACGAACCTGGTAGTGTTCAATATAACTACCAGGTGTGGAGGCAGCAACGCAACGAGCACGTGATTGCAGAAACACAGCTGCAAGCACCGTTGGCGGGTGAGTACTTGAGTTATGTCTATACCATCCCGTCCGATTGACATGGTTACATCCACCCTCAGAGACTTCTCGATGGGATCGGCCAGTGGCCAATCTACAAGTCAACAGTAACCCACTTTGCATGACTCTGCACGCATACGATCCTCATCTCGTCATCGCAAATGACACGGATATGATCAGGTTCGTTCGATACGTTCTGGTAAATGGCTCTGTGTTGACTGTACTCTAGCGTTTGGGATTGGTCCCAACGGAGACGGTTGAACTATTTTTGCAATGGAAATCCCAGAGGAACAGGCATAACGTCGTTACATATTATCAACCAAGATGTAGGGGGTATCATCATGGCAGGTTCAGGTTTGTTGTTTTCCCTTTTTCAACTCATCGTCTTGTTGAGACGCCTTTGCAGCTGATGGGATCGTGCGCCTATATCGTAACTACGATCCAACTTTGGACCAAGGTCCATTACAGATGGTTAGCTCTTTCCGAGGTCTGACCGAGATGATCAATGTGCGGAGGGGAAGCGGACTTATCATGGATTGGAAACAATCCGGAGGATCTCTCCTTGTGGGCGGTGACTCAAGAATCATCAGAGTTTGGGATGCACATACCGAATCACAAGTTCTGGTGAGGTCTCTGCTTTCAGTCAACTGTGTACTTCGTTGACCAAGCAATCCAGGACTTGGAAACTAATTCAGAGAGCCCCGTCACTTCCATAGTCTCAGATCATGGGTCATCGTCGACATTTATTTCTGGCTTCGCAGATGGCGTTGTGAAAGTATTTGATCGCCGTCTTGAGGAGGATGATGCCGTCGTGAGGTCATATCACGAGCATCACACATGGGTGCAGAACGTCAAGTATCACCCAAGAATCGGTGGCCAATTCCTTTCAGCGAGGTAAGTGGCGTTTCTCTTAGGAAAGAGCATCAAACACGGACTATCTACAGCATCTCCGGCGAGGTCCGCCTATGGGATATTCGAGGCTCCGACCGCGCTGCTCATGCATGGGATCTGCAACCTACTGGCTTATCATGTTTTGATGTTCATCCCCAAACCGGCCTCTTTGCTACGTGCGTAACGTTTTGTCTGAAGGATTGTCGTTAGGTAACATTGTAATAGCACGTCCGCTCTCACCCCTACCAACTGGAGACACCAACGTCTTACGATACATTCGATATCCGATCCCAGTCTCAGTGCTTTGACCACGCTCGGTCTCCCCACTGGCCTATCTGTATATCCAACACGCCCGCCATCACCGTACATCCCGAGATTTACCTCGCTGTCTTTCCATCCCATGGAAATGTTGTACGCCATTGGGCAGTCTGATGGCTCTGGTACGCTTTGTTTTGCGTATTTCATGTCCGTCGTGTCTCATGACGTCCACAGTCAAGATCACAGGATGCAAGTTCAACTAGAGGCAAAGTTTGAAACGCGCATTGCAATCTGTTTGGTAGAAGGCGCTATTATGCGTCTGCGTAACTATCTTATCGAATCTCTTCCACTGACGTTTCGAAATGTTATTGCACGATATATCCAATGTACTATAGCGCATAATACGTTGATAATTGCACCTGGGACTGGCACAAAGCGGGTTCGGAAGTCGGAGTCGGCCATCACCTTCACCGTGACGTACTAGCTATGGGGTCGCATCGCATCCTCCTCGCCGCGGGCTCCAATGCTAAAGGTCAACTGGGAATCGGCTCCTACGACGATGCCCATATATTCACGCCATGCCAATTCGCGGAATGTGAACCAAACCAACTCCCCGATCTCACTTCCAGAGTCACTTACATCACATGCGGGGCAAACCACGCGATCCTGTTGCTAGAATACCTCGATGGCTCCACCACTCTATGGGGCACCGGAGACGGAAGGAGGGGCCAGCTTGGGCCTGAGTACCATTACGACGAACCAGATCCAGCGCCATGGACGATCTTTCACAAGCTCGTCCCAGTGCCACTCTCGGCCCCGTATGCACCCCGCGGGTACACGTATAAATGCATCGCCGCAGCGTGGGAGACGACGTACGTCGTGCTCTCGCAGCCCGGAAGTTCGGACGTGCTGTTATCCATGGGGTCGAATGATTTCGGGGCGTTGGGTGTTGGAGAGGGAACGGACGGGGATGGGTTGGTTCCCGGCGAGCCGCGGGTCGTCGACTTTGATCACATCTTTCCGGACGACTCTGGACGCCATACACAGCCCCGAACGATATGTGTACGATCTCTCCATGCCGGTCCACGCCATGTCGTTGCACAGCTCGTCATCAAGAGTTCTGATGGGTCGTCCTCGTATTCCCAGACTGCCCTCGTTGGATGGGGTGCGTCCAGACATGGACAGCTTGGGCAGAATGGGGGGGTACGATTCGTTGCTCGCCCTACTCCTCTGCCCATAAACATCCACGAGGATCCTATGGTCTCATGTGCGCTGGGAAATCAGCATACGGTCGTCTTGCACGAATCGGGACGCATATCAGCCTTCGGGTCGAATAAACAGGGACAGATCCCATCATTCAAATCCCAAACCCGCATTTGCAAACTCGGGTGTACGTGGAACGGCACGTACATGCAAACGATCGACGGTGATAGACGTGTCTTGCTTTCGACTGGTAATAATGCCCAAGGGCAGCTGGGTCGGGGTTATGCCATGGAATCTACCTCTGCAGTCGACACGCCAGTCAGCCTTCCTGTAGATTGTACCATATCTAGTTTCGTTTGCGGGAGTGAACACGTCCTAGTTGTGATGTCCAGCTCTTCACAAGAAGGCAACTCAGTTCTGGGATGGGGTTGGAACGAGCATGGAAACATGGGGCTGGGGTTTTTGGATAACGTTGCCATTCCAACGCAGCTGTGGCCAAGGGAAGATATAGAAGCGTATAATAAATACCTGCAGAGGGTGATAGGGATTTGGGCAGGATGTGCTACGAGTTGGTTACTCGTCGAATAACAAGCTACTAGTAAAGTTCGAGAAACACAGGTTCAGAGGCACCAATGCACGCCTACGACGAAATCGGTCGCTTGGAGGTTCTGTGAGTGGCAACTAGTTCGCGTCTTCGTCGAGTAGGCCCATATCCTGGTGAATTTGTCGAATGGTTGTTCCCCTGATGGCAGCTAGCTATGAATGAGGTGAGTGTATGCGGTTTACATCTCTGACGTATGGTACCCTTCCGATGAGGATCTTTGCAAAGGAAACGAAACGGTGAACATCAGCTTGGAACCGCACGCAAAAGAGTCTATTTGAAACCTGTGCCGCATCTTTGGCTTCATTGTAACGATGAAGCAGCTTGATATGTCGTGACACTATCTCTTCGGCATTTTCGTTTGACCTGAAAATGTGACCAGATTTGTCATATCGCATGTCCGGGTCGACACAATGCGCATATACCCTAGCCTTTTCTGCAGATCGTCTATTTCGGCCTGAAGTTTCGCGACATATTCCTGTTGTTTCTGAATAACAGACGCGTCATGGATCGTTTCCACTCGATCGGTGTGTGTACCTTGGCGGATGTGCGTGCATACATTACGGACGTTGCTGACTGCTCGGTGATGCTGGTACTTCGTGAGCGACAAGTTCGCGCTTTGAGTGCTATAAAGGGAGATGGACACTTTATGTTTTGGAGGAGAGAGGATGGAAGAAAGGCAGGATATAACAACAGGGGTAAATGACACATGGGAATAAATTACACCAAACAGCTGGTGATGGAAATTCCCTGGGCGGCTCTACCTCCCTGAATTTGTCGCTCGACATGGCTTGGAGGTGCTCAGGAAGAACCAATGCTGAACTCATCAGCAACCTACCAGGCATGGAAT
>JBBPQD010000340.1:0-13034 GCA_038092355.1 Caloboletus inedulis
TCTCACATCGACAGCTGCTCGGCTGGTGGTCCTCGGAACTCTCATCCTCGGGCTTCTATCAGGTCTGGGTGCCGTGAACGGGGCATGGGGTACATTTACACGCAAGGCGTAAGTCGTTGATTAATGTGACCGGAGAAACTCTACAGCTCAATGTTTCGATATTGAAAACAGGGCTGTCCCCTCAGCTGCTTCTATTGCTTCTGCGGAGAATGCTCTTGAGCGGGTGCGGTCTGACTTACGTGAACGTACGCGCGATCTGGATGTATGTGAGGCTTCAAAGGTGTGAACTTCTCTCTTAACGACAGGGTGTGGCTGAGAATCGGTGGCAGCCCCAGTCCGATGGCTCCTGGCTATCGCGGGTGACTTTCAAACGCGATCAGCGTAAGGTTTCATACCTTTCGAATTACCGGGTGCGCGATATATTCAAGACCCTTCCCTCCTCCAGAACAGGGTTCCTTGCAACAAGAGGTCATTGGGTTGCAAGCGCTCGAATCACAAATGACGACGAGGGTGACAGCGTTGAAACGCAATCGCGAAAACACAGAATTTGCGCACTCCATCCGCGGCATAATTCTCAGCAGGGTATGGGCGGTATATTGCGTGTGTAGGGTGTTCAGCGCAAGTGCTCATATGTCGTCACTTGTACCGCTGTTCCACTGATATTCACTCTGTCAGTCCGTCATGAATTCGCTATCTCCGCCATCATCCATGGATGACAAAACATCATCTTATGGTGATATTATCGCACACACTTTCGCTTATTTGTTTTCTCTATTGCCAGCTGCATCTGGGAAGCCAGGCATAGACGTCCCGTCCCTATCCAGGCAGATCAGCCTGGTCCTCGTGGGAGGCATCATCCTCAGCAGCGTTAGAGTGGTCCTCAGAGGTGTCACAAGGGTAAGTCGCGTCATTCCGAGAACAAAAGAGTAAACATAAACGCGTATTGAATGACCATCCTGTGATCAGGCATTCCGAATTACATCTCGCAATATCTCCGCCTCTCTGATGTTGCTTCTATTAGCACAGCTCATGGTTTGGCTTCTCACGCCCCGCTCGGAGAAACCGCGTTGATGATGACCCTGCATTTTCAGGGCATCTATCTTCTTACCACATTAGTCCAGCTACGGACGATGTTCCCCCCATCCTCGAGCATGGACGGAGGGGACGACGGTGACGTCAACTTGTTCTCTTCTCTCCCACAGTACTCGCTATTCGGAGGGTTGTTTGACTGGTCATTCTTGTTCGGTGCAACAGGGTGTACCCTCGCGCGTTGGGCTGGAGGATTACTCGGCGGAGATGACGAACATTACGCATAGCTAGAGAGGTCAAAACTTTCCTTACGGATTGTGGAAACTGTACGTTGTCTGGGAGGAGACGAATCGGTGTTTATCGTGATCCAACGACTGGGCCGCTGCATCACCCGTGAATTCACCGAGTTCATGAATAGTGCCGTTTTTTTTTTTTACATTCACCCAAGAGTCCGTAAGACACATCAATAGATAAACTAATCCAATATCCGAGATCAATGCGGCGTTCCCTCTCCTCCGCATTAACGAGCATCCCCTTGGGGTTACGACAAAACCCCCCATACCGCCAGACCTGCAAAGAAACACATCAAACTGACGAGAACACTGACGTACGCAGCAGTATGGATGCCGATACGGGGAAGAATCATGGGCGTATAAAGAGATGAAAGAGACGAATGGATAAACAACACGATTGGGAACGTGACAATGAACGGCTTATGAGAGATGACAGGATATGAAATGATCCCACTATCTGCAACTGGGACAGAAAGAGGCGAGCGGAGATAAGCAGACGACACGAGAAGCGTGAGACCGACGGAAAGGATGATGGAATCGAAACGTTGCAAGCACGACACGAAGACAGGAATTTTCTGTCGATGCATGTCAGATATGATACACGCGCAGCACATGAGCGACATGAGACATACGATGGGGGCAACCCCGTACACCTCCTCGAGCTCTTCTCTTGCTTTTATGGTGAGATACTCGTCGAAATTGTGTGGAATGCGCGAATCGAGCGCATTCACGTTTCTGGGCGAGTGTTCTCTGGATTGGTCTTCAAGTTGTCGAAGATCGTCATGAGAGTTCTCTGGTAGCTGCTCAGTAGAGCCCTGCCAACCATTGGGGACTCTATCACTCGGCGGGGGAGTGATCCCATCCTTCAACCGCGCTAAAAACTCCCGTTCCCTACCAGGAGGTACCATAACATCGCGATAAAACGCGATGTATTGATAACCTTGTACGAGGGACACCAAGACCTCTGCGATATTGAAGGAAAGCCACCATACGGTGTGAAAGGATGGGTCCTGCGATGTTGGCTTGAGACTGTCCATATTGTGACGAACACGCAGCAATGCAAGGGACGCAAGGCGCAGGAGGTTGACGATTGACACGTGTAAGAAGGTAGTTAGAAGCGAGGCTATGTCGGGACGTAGTAGAAGCGACGACACTGTGTAAAGGGGAACGCGTAGTTGGTGCGCCAGAGCAAACATAGCCGACGACAGGAGGATCTCTGGGAGGGGGGTGGGGAAGAGTGGCGGATACTGAGATGGCCCAGAACTCGGATGAGGCCACACGAACAATGGCAGTAATGCGAGGACTGCGAAGGTGATCAACGCTGACAATGGCACGAACGTATACAATGCCAAGAGTCGCTTGTACGATCCTAATCGACGATGGACGGTGTCAGTGAAAGGCTAAGGCATATGGTCAAGGCTCACCCCCGTACAACCCATTTTCTTCCAACTCCCATTCGATAGCTTCTTCGATATCTTCGAGCTCGAGCTGTGGATCATTGGGGTCTGTAGGTGCAGGAGGGTCTGCATCCTCCTCTGCTACGCTGTGAAGAGAACGCCGCATGCTCTCTGGACTCCTCCTCATCCTGTCGTGTTCTTCTTCACCTGGACCGTCCAAACCGCTCAGGATGCTCTCGCCTAGTGAATCGAGACGTCGCCAGTGCTGTTGCTCGTTGTCGTCGTGAGTGGTCACGTCGTATCCGCTGAGGTCGGAGCTCGAGTCCTGTCGAGGAACACGAACATCTTCTCTGCCATAATAGTGTGCTTCCTCCGCGACCACCCGAGCGGGGTCTTGCATTCTCGCCAACCGCTCGGTCGAGTATGTTCGCGGTATAACCGCCGCGACAGTGTGAGCGACCCTTCGATGCATTTGCAAAGTTTATAGGAGAGCACTGCCTACATGCCAAGGGTACGAAGCTTTATACCTACTCGAGCCCAGAGGCTGTATCTCCATGCCTGAACGCACGGCTTCGGCGCGCCCCTCTACAGCCAATGAATGTCTTGCAATCCACACACGATGCAGAAACGCGCTAACGAAATACCCTATCATCCGCAATGCGTTGCAACGAACGCGGTAATGACATGATAGAATCAAGGCACACCACCGGTCCTACGGATTCTGCAAGATGGGTGATGAGTGGCTGCACGACAACGGAGTATAACAAGGATCAGATTTCGATGCATTTCCACAAGGACTCTGACCATCCCCATATTGTACACGAAGGGACGTGACGGTAAGAGTACGATCGGTCCGCCCATCGAATAAAACTCATCGGGAAAAAATGAGGACGACTGATAGATTACACACCTCTTGCATATGAACAAGTTAACCGCGGTCCTCGGATCTGGAGGACAACGGTTAGCACACCCAGACCAAAACGATTGCACAAAGGTCAGACAAGGCTGAAATCAAAGTTTTGTCCACACAGTGTATTCGGAATGTGGTAAAACGTATGGTATGTTGAAGATCATCACTACAAGCAGGTCAGAAGAAAAACTCACCTCAAGCTCAACTTGAAATGTACATGCTGTGCGCAAAACGAACAAGAAAAAAAGATAAACACATAATTCAAACCCCGTCAAACTCCGAAGGAATGCCGAAGCGGCCGAACTCAGCTAAGATAGGAGTAGATCCTTCTCGTACCGTGTCGAATATGAGATCACTTTTAAGCCGATCTGTAACTTGGAACTGACCAAGACGCCAGTGCTATGGAATCTCTTCTGCGATGGAGTATTGAACATTCCTCTCCAGGCGAACGCGCAGCTGTCTCAGAGAGAAGAGATATCGACCCTGCAATCATCGATCACATCCTCGGAAAACCAGATGCACAGCTGATGAAAGAGGCCCTTGATGTTGCCCTCGATGTTTCCAGAGACGAAGGTCAACGAATAGCCGCCATGGATGACTTGGAAATGGTACGTAGCTCCTGCGGCATCGAAGAGAACTCACGAACTGTCTGGCCCTATAGCTCGTGGAGAACATCGATAATGCAAACGGTGCGTGGGTTTCCATTCGATTACACATGGCATTTATTGCCTCGTAGATCTCCAAAAGTTGAAGATGTGGGAACCTCTACATGGTCTCGTTGGTCTTTCCACCACCACAGACGGCCTGAGGTTACAAACTTTATGGGTACTAGGGACGGCATTGCAGAACAATCCAGCCGCCCAGTTATCCGTGAGCCAAACAAAGCCTGCTCTCTGGATCGACCGAAACTGACAACCACGTTCTGCTCTTGACAGTATTTGTCCTTGGATCCCATTCCAGCCATTCTTGCATGCCTATCACCTTCGTTCAACTCTGCAGGTACTCGATCGAAAGGCATGTACGCCCTGTCTGGGCTATTGAAGCACAATGCTGCTGCAGTCAGAAAGTTCACTGATGTGCAAGGTTGGAATGCCCTACGTAACACTCTCGAGGGTAAGTTGAGTAGGTCTCTAATAGATGCGTCTCGCTAAGCCGTGTCATTTCCTGTGGCAGATTCAGACATTACATTGCGGCGCAAGACAGCTTTTCTCATTAATACGTTACTTACCCCGACATCCGGGGAGACTTCGAGTACGTCGGCGGGTGTGCACACGCCTTTGTCCGCAAATGCACCAGTTCATCCCAACTCTCACGCATCGATGCTCTCGGATCCGGCATCTGCATCAACTTCGCGTACTGCCATGGAAGCACTACAGAGTAATAGTGCATCAGACGGCTCTTCCCTGTTGGACGCACTCATATCTGCACTAGTGGAGCCCATTCCTTTCGGTGCGGATGGTGATAACGAAAGAGACGTCGAGTTCCAAGAGAACATTGCAAGGTTAGTGGTTACCCTTCCGCTGAGTGGGTATTCGCTGATGTGTGGCTAGACTACTTCACACGTATTCAGTATTGTGCGGCGGTAGATTCTCCGATGTGCAAAAGCACAGCCTACGAGCTATCTTTGACGACGTCTTACCCGCAAACAACTTGTTCAACCTCGGTAGGGAGGAGTTTGACGCGGTAAAGACAGCCGTTTCATGAGCTAGGTGGCAAAGAGGGTTAGATTAATTTCTGATTACCTAATCTGATATCTAGTCGATTCATTTTTAACTTTAATTACGTGATGTGAATTAATTGTGATTGGTCCATCGGTAGCATTTGAGCGCTAAAGTGGCAGAACCTTGAAATGTATTAAAATCAAAAAGGGTCGACAAAGCCATGTCGAACATTGCGCGAGCATCTCCACTGTCGACTCCTTCAGCCGTAGGTCAGTCCAAAGTTCTACATTGATTGCGCTGTTGAACACTGACGAGACATGCCTAACTTCAAACGCGTGTCATGATGACCCCGCTACTAGTCAGGAAAGATAACGCGAACGCAACCGTGGTACGGTAAAACAAACCTCGTGATATTTATGAACCACGGAAAGCGTTCGTTTTTCTTTGTCTATCCACCTCTTCCATCCCTTTGTAGACTCACGATCTTCCGTGTATCCTACTTTAGCCTCACCTTGCCACCACGCTCGCTTTTGAACCATGGCTGCTCTCAACCTACACCACGCCATTTTCACCAACGAGAAAGACTTTGATCTTCCCTTACGTTCTGCTGCATCTTTTCTTCATCCTGCACCCGAGAGAGATGGGAGTCCGACGGGCCGATTGTTTCCATCTGCAGCTTACCAGGACCTCATCGAACGACAACCAACTCATCCCGATGGACCGACGTCGGGTTGGGATCTCGGTCTCAACCTTTTAGGTGATCCAATCACCGCTGCCGAACACAAGAGCTTAGAAGATCATCAAACTAAAATGAAGCTTCGTCGTTTGCACGCGATTAACATCACATTCGAGCTTCTCTTCGGTACGCTGGTCACTTTTATCTTTTTTTGGAGCACCACTCCTTACATGCCACACCCTTAGGTATCTGGGGGTTGTACACCACTGTCCGTTACTCCCTTGCATTCGCCGATGGTTCGGGCGACTCCGAGTATGTCTGTGCCCTCGTCCTCGGCATCATGTCAACGCTTGCGGTCGCTCTCGTGGTCATTTCCATTTTGATGCCACTGTTTCCCCAGCGAAGTCATCGCGCTTGGTGGTACGCCAGATCACTCCTCCGAGCATCTTATCTGGGACTGCTGTCTGCTGGTGCTGTATTGAACTTTGTTCTTGTCTTGCTATGGCATCCCACTCAGCCCTGCAACTGGGATATTGATATTTCGTGGTATACATCGGCTACAAGTACGACAGCCTCCTCGTGTCGCACAGCGCCATTTTCCGCGTGGATGGCTGCAGCAATACTGCGACTCGTCGCGACGTTGACGATGGCCGTGAGTTTGTGGCTGACAAGTGTCTAGAGAACGTGCTAATCGCTCTTGCATCTCAGCTCTCATTTATCTATACTCTACGTTCATATCACGGGACACAATACCCTACCTCTGAGGGCAATAGTTCCAAGTATTCTCCATACTTCCCGTCTGATCCCGAAGATGTCTCACCTGTTTTGACTTCATCTCCACTTCATCTTTCAAAATCACCGTTCAGATTCACGAGATCGGAAGATTCTAACCACACCCTCAATCAATCTAACATCACGTTGCCCAAGTATAACTCAATCAGCACCCTTGCACCCTCGATTTCCTGTACGGGTCATTCGCGTTCTCATTCCACCCCTCCTCCCAGGGACACTTCACTTCCGAGGATCTCACCACCTACATCTCGGAGAACTTCTACCCACGCGACTAGCCACGGATCATCGCTAACACAAGTCGGGTTTGACATGCCGTCCCAGACACAAACATCACCCTCATGGATACCACACACGCTCCGACGAATGAGTCGTATTTCAGTCACTCAAGCGGTGCCGGACACGATGTTGTCTGATGTCTCCTTCCATTCAGAGAGGCTCAACAGTCCGACGATTACCCGTGATTCACCCGAGATGCGATCATGTGCATACTGGAAGCCTGGTCATCGTGGCAGCGGTGTTCATGTTGATGTTGGGAAAACAACTTTGGCATGGGAGAATGCGCACGTCTGCCATGCTCCACAGGCCTGTGTTGGTCCAGAGTCCTTCTCGTCCACCCACGACGACGGCGAATCCATCAAAGAAAAGGACAGGGACGACGACATCCTCATGTATTCTTATGGTTATGGCGCCTCTGGACCTACTTACCCATATCTGGACATGTACAATCCCCAGCGGCCAGACGGATATACCGAGACATCGTCGTTATGCGAGGATGTGGACGAGCACGAGTTCTCACAAGGACATCGGCGAGCCATTCCGGGCGGACCGGCGTTGGATGACGTGTCCTCTGAACCGCGGTCTTCGCTATGCAGGGAGGAGAGCAGCGGCGAGGAAGAGGAGTATGTTGCTATGATGGGTGGCTTCGTGCGCCGCATGGCGACCATCGAGTCCCTCGGATCGAAGGAAGCTGCGGGCACGCTCTCGACGACGACGGGTTCTGTGGCACTGCATTCCATGGGTTCCGGGGCGCCGGCATCTCAGTTCTCCTCGGTGCGGTTTGCGGACCTCGGGTCGTCTGGCACGGCTTCTTTGGGGGCGTCGTTGAGCAAGGAAGGTTCGCTCAGCACGGCGTATCTCTCGTTCTCGAGTGGAGGTACGGGTGTGCGGGTGAACGAGCGTGGGGAGCTCTTGCCTGGTCCCAATGCGAGCAGCGGTGCCGTCGGCTCGTCGTATGACCGCCATTACTACACCGCGAGCGGCACCAGCTTCCCAAGGACGGATGACGAGGACCGATGAAGGCGATTCTCTCTGTTCGCGTCTCACTCTGCCGACGTCAACGCTCGTGGCGCCACATAAATGAAGACGATGGCTATGACAAAAAATGTCAAGTGTCATCTGAATCAGGATACCTACTACTCGCCCCTGCCCACCGCCTCTTTTTCCTCCCCCCCTTTTTTTTCACGACGGCTTTTGCTTCACACGACAACAGACGAACCGAAGGCTGATTATCTTTATGAACTTCAGTTTTACTAACGCGCTATTTATGCCATTCACATTTTTCTCTCGGTGGTGACATTGAACAATTCAATTGTACGACATGTCGACTGCGAACGTGAGAGCTACGAGTGTTATCTGAGGGGTTGGTGGAAGCCTCTCTTGATCGTGATGCTCTTGGCATAGAACCGAGGATTCATCTGTAACGTTAGGCTTGCTGTCACCCCAACCCCTGGTTAGGTACTCTTCCTCTGTGCCATTACTTATCAATGTCATATATCACCCCGTTTGGAACTAGCTCGGAAGAAGCGCTGAATACTAGAGGTGTGAGTTGCCAGCTCAGAACCCGCTGCGCTCGGATCCACAAGTTGCGTGTCACGTGCCAGGTGACGTCACCACACTCCACTCACAAATATTTAATATTGGACATGGCCACACCCCAACACGCCCCCCCGCGGGGTCCATATTGACCGGAACATGACAGCTTGCAACGTTTCGCAACCGAAATAGCTTCCCCCCCCCCCAAACAGAACAGTGTTCGAACTTCGAGAACCACCACGTCGCCCGCCCACCGAGACAAATGATATCACTGGCGCATTACGACGGTCAAACACCCGGGGAAAAGATGCGGTGGTCGTTTCACTCGGACACACACCATCATCATCATCATCACCAACGCCGTTTTGCGTCACCGTCGCGGAACCCAACAAATATGATGCTTCTCGACTTCTCAGATGCAGACGTCGACCATGAAACAAGGTTTGGGTGACGAAAGGAAGGGGAGAAAAAAAGAACGCTATTGGTGGCATTCATATCATTCATGCGTGAGTCTTGCGATGATATCATCTTCCGACGGCGTCAGACGTATGTTGCGGCGGAGGCACCTGGCGTAAACACCTCAAGGCCACACCCTGAACACCCCTGAGCGAGAAGTACACGCGACACCGCAACCCCCGGGCTCGCAAGACGAAAACGAGTGTATTCTACCCGTCACACATTTCGTAAAAGCGACGAGTATGTTTATCGCAAACGGGGGTACCGTAAAACCACTCCCGAAGGAAGTTGCCAACACGCCCACCCCTGAAAATGTGGACTATGATGCCATACCTCCTTTCGTCGTATCTTGTATGACCATGTCACAGGCAAGCGTTAATATGTCCAACGGGGGGCAAAGCGAACACCTTTGGCGCTGAGATATCGCGGTCGCTTGACCAAGTAAACCACGCTAATATTGGAACATGACGTGCGCCAAGCGTATGCAACTATGCATAGTGCATACTCACCAGATAGTACGTTCAAGCGACAAGGACGATTACAACTGGTGGGACGGGGAAAGTGTGCAACATGGGAGATATGCTGCATGTCCGCAGTGCGGCCGCCTAGTCCATGCACAGAAAGAATATGACGTGGCCAGCATTCCACATGAAGAACTTCTATTGAGAAAAGTGCGCGCAGGGCTATCAAAGGCACGAACCTTCTTTTTCACATTTGACAGCGGGATGAAAAACGCGGCACGCCGGGATCAACGCCATCAAGGACTCGCCGATAAAGTTTCATAAGCGCCTTAATCATATCAACTAATGACTGCAGAATGCGGCAAGTGCGCAAAGAGGTCCGATTTGGCCCGAACCATGCTGTAATGGAACCATCGAGGGAAAAATACGTAGGAGGTGCAAGGGAATGAGTAATAACGGTCGATCCTCGACGCCATATGCGATCCGTTGGTCACTTCGCAGATCGATATGATGAGTATCCATGTACGCCTCGGCAACCGAAAGACGTACTTGCAAGCTTCCGTTTGATTACTCAATCAGCGTCAGCCTCGTCTTCTTCTTTGCTTTGTCTACGTCCCCTGACGTGCGAGACCTTTTTACCTTTGGCTTGGAAGAATTCGTAGCTCCGGTTGACGACTGAGGTGACATCTTCGTAGAATCGGACGTCTTGACCAGGTCTGCAGGTCCATCCACACCTGATGGCCGTAAGAATGAGGCTCCTTGCACCGAGGAGGATTGTCGCAAGTCAGTCCCGACGCCCGTCATGTTAAAAATAAGATTTCTCGCGTCCTTGGAAGGATCTTTGTTGGACTTTTTTGACTGCCTCGTTGTGAGAGAAGCCGTGCCGGTAGACGATATCGAGTGTGGTCGGCTCTTTTTTGTCTGTTCGCTTGCCTCTTGGTCTATGTTCTCTGGGGGTACGGCATCCGTTTTTGAACTCGAGGTCTGGAAGCGAAGCCACGATGGTTAGCTCGGTGATCCTATGATGTAAGGACAAACCGCGGACCTCCTGGGTAATTTCTTCGCCGCGTTTGTTAAAAACTCGCCGACCTCGTGGACGCAATGTGTTTGAAAGAGATAATGATGACGGCCCGTCCGCAGCAGGCGTATCGTGAAGGGAAGGGAAGAGAAATGGAAGGTAAGACGTTTCGTAAGTAACACTGATACCAAAAAGTCCAAAAAAACACGAGGGTCGTAAATGTACATTGTCAGAACACACAAAACACGAATAGAAACTCACGCCTTCTCGCCGCGATAAGCACTCGGGCCCCATGCCTCCTTGATTTCGGGCGAGACTTCCCACTCCGCATCATCCTTTACATGTGCCTGTTCAGGTTCTACCCGTGGAAGGTGGTGTGCTCGCCGAGCATTCTGCATGAATCGTAGATTCAGCGTTCCGGTGCTCAGTGTCTTCTCGACCATGGTGGGTGTGGGTAGGTATCACTTGATGATGCTCTCGTACGAGGTTGCTTGGTCGTCACTGGTCAAAACAAGAAAGAGGGCCCCTTGTCCGCGTTGGCCATTGCAGGTGTACAGCCGATTATGTCATCTATTCCCATACGCGGGGTACTAGACATCACTCGTGTGGCGCAAGGTGTACCACTGTACGCCGATATCAGTCGCCCAAAGGCCGGACACAAGATCTCCCCGCGGGCTGTGAGGAGCCCTATTGCTCTTTCAGACGTTGGGAACGTATCGAGAGGATGCCAAGCAAGTGAGCGCGAGAGAAGCGGGACATCTGAATCGACTCCCGAGACAGCGACAGCGACACCCCGTACCAGTACAGCAGGCACGTAATAGCAGAATCGAGGCTCACAGCGACTCTTCCTATCATGGTACGTCATGACAGTGATGATCAGGACAATGGGATCTCATCGGGGTTGATTCTAGACAGCGTCTTTGGAGGGAGTACTGAGCACGAGAACGCCGACGAGCAGCGAGTTCGGTGGCAGATGGGCCTGCATATGATGAAAAATGCACACAGGACCTGATAAGCGTGTCCCAAGGAAGGTTCATTTGGCCATGACGCCAGATCTACTGTGCAGGCTTGAGAATGGATTCAGATGATGATGATAATCGCGAAGCGCGTCGTTTCCGACATGTATACTGCATTCAATAGTTGCCTAATTGAACCAGGCTAGCCAGAAAGCAGAGGTGTACGTTCATTATTAAGGGAAGCCATCAGAGCGGCCGACAGGATGGGGAAAGAGATAGCCGCCAAAGTATTCCCAGCAGCGCTCACAGGTTCGCACGAGGGAGGGTGTCGTACTTGTGGTGTCAGTGACATGAAAAGCGTGGTGATAAAATGAATAATACTGTATACATAACGTAGTTGACGTGGTCGTAAAGGGGTTGGCGTGGACTGATATGATGACAGGAGCTGTCTCAGGGTGAGATGGATGAGTTGAGATTCAGGCCAAGATCGCCCAGATGCGGCGGTAAAAGAAGGGGAGAGAAAGCAGTAATTGTGTCGACACATGATGGTTTCTGGGAGATCTCCCACTGACACGTTGATACAAGTTGGGAGCATTGGGGCCGACCTGTCTGCGCGAACAGAAAAGTCCGATGAACAGGATCATGCAGGCAAGAGGGAGTGTGAGAGGTTGTTAGAGCGCAAGCGATCAAAAGAGGACAATTAATACCACAGCGAGCGAGTGTCAGGCGCGTTCGGAAATGTCGATGAGACGCCCAAACGGTGGAAGAAAAAGCAAAGGCCGATTCAGGCATAAAGTTGCCGACAGCGATAGGAACGCGGGGAGAACCTGCGAAGCTGATGCGGGCCACAACCGGCATCAGAGGAATTGTACACGCCAGGATGATGAATCGCATTCTATTCTATTCAATTATAGCTACGGGTAAATCAACAAGGAAATGAGAGCGAGATCCAACCTGATCTGGTCCGGAGAATGCTGCGTTTCGATGAGTCAATGGGAGACCTGTGCTCGCTGGCATGACCCGCTCGCTTGTTGCGTGACCTCGTGGCAGGCGCAGCTCTGGCGGTTTCGTCATTAACTTGACCAAGCGGACCGGAGACAATCGAATTCTCGCTCCGTCGCCCGCTGGAGGATATGAACATCCTCTTGAAACCCGGGCCTGCGTTAATTCCCCGCCTCCCTCCGTCGATCATCCGTCTCCGTCATACACCTCTTCCTCGCTATATAATCCCCCTTCCCCTCCCCTCCTCCCCATGTCCACTGCAATGTCCTTCCACCTCCGTCCCGTCACAGCACACTCCCCCTCCCCCTCCCCCTCCTCCACCTCAACAACCACCGCCGCCGAGCGCAGCCCCCCACCAAAGTCCCATATACACTCCAGACGGCCCCTCTCCCCGAGCTCCTTGCGAGGTGACCACCCCCCTCCTCTCCCTCCATCGCGCCCACTGATCTCGCTCAGACGTCAACCTCGCTCAGGATACAAACCCCACCCCGCGCAAGTATCCCGCGCCACCCACGGGCCATGAGCTCATGGCCCGGGGGCCCCCCCCCCCCCCCCCCCCCCCACCCCCCGA
>JBBPQD010000341.1:0-13023 GCA_038092355.1 Caloboletus inedulis
CGTACCTGCAACCCGACCACTTTGTCAAATCCTTCTTCTGCTGAGATATCTATCGAAAGATGTCGCGCGAGATGGTCCCACCACGCGGGTGAAGAGAATCGGTGCATGATGGCTACCGTACAGAGATCCAACAGCACCGGAGGAATGACGGTAGGTTCTGCAAGTCGCATTCCTCAGAATCTACCCAACGCAGGTCACAACACCCGAACTGACCTTGGGTACTGATGAGCACTCGCATTGCAAGGTGACGTTGTTCACGTGCCAGAGTGAGTAGGGACTTGGTTAATCCGGAAACACCCCGGTTCGTAGAAAGGTACTGAGTAGACAAGATCAAAAAAGGTACTGTGTTATCTTCGAGGAGTAACTTGCCTTGTGTGCTCCATCCACCACCAATACTTTACCCGTTCCGACCTCTGCTCGTACGAACAACCTCGTTACAATCTCGAACAAACCACATGCAGATCCTGGGTCGATAAACGGATCCGATAGGTCCACGATGGTTAGTTCTCCAGCCGCAAAGCGTGAGGGATGTTTCAATGGACGCGTGTCCATGAAGGAATTAAGTAGTGAAAGACGTTGTTCAAGACCAGCAGTTTGTGCCGGGTTGAAAGTCTTCTCCTCTAGCTTACGCAAGAACCTCTGGTAGGAGAACGATTCACCAAGCTCCCGAAGAATGCTCTACGAATGAAGGTCATGTCAGTCAAGAGTGTATGAAGAAGTGGAACTAAACTTACCAGGACAGTCTGAATGTACAGTGGCGCAGATTCTGAAGAGCCCACAGCCATCATAGAGAGAAACGCCTGGGCGTCCAGCTCTGACTCGTTGAACAACAATGGCATTACCTTGACATGTTTCCTCAGTGGCTCGTACACTGCTTTAATCGTATTCAACGATGATTTTGACACGTAGACGCGCACAAATGGCGTCTTAATGTTGGGATTAGAGTCGGAGGGTACGCCAACGCCGCTTCGCTAGGGCGGGAACTAGGACCGCCTTCGCCGAAGTGGAGGACCAGTCCCGCGAGAGGTTTGGACAACATGCCGATGGAGTTGAGCTTTGGGATGAACATATTTTCGAGGAGTACAGAGACTGTGAGATTTACCCGACCCCTGTACGCCACATACGACAGCGGAAAGGGGGGCATTCTAGCACGAACGTTAGTTATTCGGTCAGATGAGCGACGGGGGGCCGAGTCCTACCGTATTGATGTACAAGCGAGGATCTACCGGTTCATAGACACTCGATTTCGATCTGCTCTCGAGAATGAACTTGCGTGGATAAAGGGAATAAGAAACTGGACTTACTGGATAGAAAGTGCTTCTCCTATCACACCGTATTGCATTGACAATTTTTCGAACCCACCTGCGACGTAGGCCTCGCGCGTGATCAGGGGTGCTGTTCGCACTTCATGGTCTCGACTTTGGTCATGTTCTTTCTTCAAGTGTTCCAATTCTTCCTACAAAGTTGTTGAAGACCAAAGAAGCACATGGAAAGGGATAATTACCGGTGCTGCGTTTACATCTTGCAAGTTATAGAGTGACTCAGGTTGTTCTTCGGACCTTTCCTCGGTCCGAGTCGGCGGTGGCGTCTAGCGAAAGAATGAGTAAGACAAGAATAACAACCAAATCCAAAGTGTGTACAGGATTGACTCGTGGAGTCGTAGATCGGCGTGAATTCCCGGAGATGGTTGCCTTGCTGAAACCCGTTCTCTCGGCCCTTGAAGGAAGCTGTGTGTCAAGAAAGTGTAAGAAAATTTTCACGGCTT
This sequence comes from Caloboletus inedulis, assembly GCA_038092355.1. Classification (NCBI taxonomy): domain Eukaryota; kingdom Fungi; phylum Basidiomycota; class Agaricomycetes; order Boletales; family Boletaceae; genus Caloboletus; species Caloboletus inedulis. The sequence continues at coordinate 1,766 of JBBPQD010000341.1, forward strand.
GTACATACAAGCTCACTGCGCACATTCGTGGAGAACGTAAAAGGGACTGGCTTCGTATTTTTCGCGGCAGAAGGTGTGACCTTTCGACCACCAAACTATATCAAAATCCACTAGAGTTTGGTAAACAGATTGTGAATTCGAAATATGACCTACCACGAACTGTCACCTAGGTTAGCACTAACAAAACAATGAAGAAGAAAAAGCGGAGCGGCTAACAAGGGAGTTGGAGGTCCGAGTCGTGCTTTCAGACGTTCTTACAACGAACTGTTAACTGGGTTAGCACTAACAAAATAATGAAGAAGAGAAAGCGAAGCTGCTAACAAGGGGGTTGGAGGTCCGAGTCATGCTTTGAGACATTCTGTAGTTCTGAATCGTTGGAAAGAAAGAAACGTACCATATTTTGAATCACGCGACGCGACGTGTCTGCATAAATTATTAGTGTCTCCGAGCTGCCGTCATCAGACTCATCACGGCCACCACTTCTGGATTGCAGCCTTGATTGTGACCCATCTCTGTCAGATTCATAGCCGCGTTTGATCCAAATATGTATGAGCGAACAAAGGGTACGTCTAAGTATATCAGCTATCAATATGTGCAGTGAAAGTTGAGTGGAGACACTTTACCATCTGCCAGTGAGTAGAGGCTGGAGCTCTGACATCAAACGTTCATGTGTGAAGTGATCGGAATCGGGGACCGGAACCGAAATCGCACAACGGTCAGCTTGTCACCAACCTAGCGAAGCTGGTGCTCGCACTGCTCGGATACTTTGCAGATCCAGAGAAACAAAAAATATCTATTAGACCGACTACAAGAAACTTGGACTGTGCCACATCTTTCATTTATCCGCAGAAAGCATTGTCGATGTCAGACGCCCGTTTCGCCAGCTTCAAAACCGACCCTCGGTTCCGCCGCCCCAAAAAACACCACTCCAAGGTCATCCTAGATGATCGCTTCAAACATCTCTTGAGAGACGAGAAAAAGGGTAAAAAGAAGAGGAGTACGAAGCAAACTGCTGGTGCGTGCACACCATACGATAATTCTCCATCGGCGGCTCGTTAACCACACTGGATGCCCCACTACTCAAACGACAGCACGAGTCGACAAATATGGACGAACGGTGTCGGAGACGCAGGAAAAGGACGATTTGCGGCGGTTTTATAGGCTGGAGGCGGAGGATGGCGGGGAGGATCCAGCTGTTGTGCCGACCGTCGTCGATTATGCGCGCGGTGCCGTGCTCATGGAGTCGTCGGACGAGGAAGAGGAAGACAGAGATCTACCACCCCGCGTTCCCTCAGCGGACGGGAGCGACAGGGACAGCGACGACGGCGGTTTCGTCTCCCTCGGCGCCGAACCCAAGAAGTCAGGAGAGGACGAGGAAGACGTTGAAATTGATCTCGACGAAAACACAATTGCTACCCTTGACGCGCAGGTTGCCGAATACGCCAAGACCGTCCCGGACCCGGAAGGAGTTACAGACGTTAAGCAAACGAAGAGGCTCGCGGTGGTCAACCTTGACTGGGACTACGTTCGTGCTGTCCACTTGTACACGATCTTTTCGTCGCTCGTATCTCCCACTGCACTTCCTTCATCCGCCTACGCCTCACAAACCGAAAAAAGTACGACTTCGGCTAGCAAGGGTGGAGTGAATGTAACCAGAGGAAGAATACTGAGTGTCCGTGTTTACCCAAGCGAATTTGGAAAAAAACGGTTGGCTAAGGAGGAGAAAGAAGGTCCGCCTGAAGAACTTTTCACGAAGAAAAGAAAAAATATGGAGGATGAGACGATCGACGAGAAGACAATCTTCGAGACAGGCACCGAAGCGGATTATGATGAGGATGCTTTGAGAAAGTATCAACTCGAACGCTTGCGGTACGTCCCTCATCCAGGCATCTTCCATCTACTAGCCACTCCTTTGTTTCTGGGTGGGCAGAATGGCTGACAAATGTCAAGTACAGCTACTACTATGCTATCGTCGAATGCGACACAATAGAGGCTGCTGCTCATATATATAACGAGCTCGAAGGAACCGAGCTAGAAAGGTCTGCGAACGTGTTCGACCTCAGCTTTGTCCCGGACGACATGACATTTGGCGATGAGCCTCGGTGTGTCGTTCTCCACTTTTCCAAGTCGATCTGATCGCTCAATTGAGTTGTACTATATTCAGAGATGAAGCTACCCAACTCTCCAATGCGCCTTATAGGGCGGTTGAGTTTGTCACCGATGTGCGTACCCGTAATATTGTTGTTTCCTATTCGTGAACACTAACCCGACGCTAGGCCCTTCGCCACTCGAAAGTGAAACTCACGTGGGATGATGACGACCCGGAACGGAACCATATCCTACGTCGCCCGCTGACGAAGAAAGAGATCGAAGAGGCCGACTTTCGTGCATACATTGCTTCTTCCTCGTCTTCTGAGGGCGGCTCCGAAGATGAGGATGGTGATGAAGGAGAGTCGAAGAAGACTGGGGGGCGTGAAACGAAGAAAGAGGGCAAGACCTCCAAGAAGGCCGAAAGAGACAAACTCCGGATGCTGCTCCTTGGCGGGGACGACCAACTACCAGAGGGTTGGGGTAACGCATTCGACAACAAGGCGAGGAGGGGAGAGAAGGGCAAATCCGGAAGAGGAGAAGACAGCGATGTTGACATGGAAGTTACTTTCATGCCTGGACTCAGCCAGACGAAGAATCCCGAAGATGAAAACACACTAGAAATGTATCAGAGGAAGAAGAAAGAGAGGAGGAGGAAGAAGAAAGAGGAAGCTAGGAAGAGAGGAGAGGTCGATCATGAGGGCGTGTCGACGAAGATTACTAAGCCGAGTTTCGACGACGAGTTCTTCGGCGTAGAGAGTGACAGTGGGGACGAAGAAGAAGCACCTTCCGACCAACCTGAGAAAAAGTTCCTCAAGCCCAAGAAATCTACCGAGTCCTCCAAAGCTGAACTGGCTTTGTTGGCAGCATCTGATAACCCCCACGGCGAGCCCGCACATTTCGATATGAAAGCCGTGCTCAAGGCAGAGAAGCAGGGAAAGAACAAGAAGTCCAGACGTCGGTCTAAGAAACGTGACGAAAATGATGTGGACGACGGACCGGGGGAGACACAGGACGGCTTCACTATTGACGTCAATGATGATCGATTTGCTGCGGTTCATGAAGACCACCAGTTCGCAATTGACCCTACGAATCCTCAGTACGTCTTTTTTCTTCTGCCGTCTGCGGTAGTTGCACGTTAACCACCGATACATCGTCATGTACCTTGCAGATTCAAAAAGACCAAAAGCATGGCGGCGCTTCTTAGCGAACGTTCAAAACGCCAGAAAAGAAACCCTCGTCCTGACGATCTTGTACAGTCTCAAAACCCCACACAGCAGAACGGTCGTAGTTTGCAAAGCCTAGTGGAGAGCGTCAAGCGAAAGAGTACTGCTGTTGATCATAGTGGATTAGGGAAACGGCGCAAGCTCGGTAAGAGTTAAACGAGAGCAGGGAATAAGTTGGTTGGCTCTAGGTCGGTTTCAATACACCAATCTTGCCGCCTATCGCGGACCCTAACTTTACGATGGCAAAGCGGGGCGATCACCTTTCGGTAAGCTCGCATATCACATGCCCGTATCTTGATGTGCAATGTTGAAGGTCCTCTGTGACCGGGCACTTGCCCCGAGCTTGCCTTACTTTTCTCCTTCCTATGAAAGCTAGTTATATCTGCGAGAGTAGCGCGCTCGTGCCTGCAAGCCACGGGTCGTCTCTCGGGAGTATAAATAACAACCAATTCAATGCTTAATACCAATTGAGAAAGCTAGGGCAATATGGATGTCACTGGACTCTAGTCATAGAGGTCCGTCGGTCTTGGTGTTGCCAGCCGACATACATGCCAGGCGGACTGTGGACTGTCGGTCCTGTTTGCTGCGCCTGTCAGGCGCCCCTCTCCGAGGCTGCGGCCCGTGTACAGTACGTGCATGGATAGGAAAAAAGGTGGGATGGGTAAGCGGTTTCGAGCCTACGAAAGCTTTCATCATGCAACTACCCCGACCCGACCACTGTCATTCCAGGACTGTGTAGGTGAACTACCAACTATATCAGGCGAAGGGAGTAGGCCAACGATCCACAGGGACGATTGGTTTGTAGGGACGTGTATGCCGGCGAAATACAGGGACGACCAAGGTATGTAGGGGCGGGGACCTATCGTCGACGATCTACAGGGACGGCTGGTGTGTGGGGCCACGACCCAACGCAAGGTTGGTGGCTTGAATATGAGGAGTGGCAGGTGGGGAGAAGGGAGACTTCCTTCTCAGCGACGCCGGCTAGCAAAACCCAGGACGGCACGCTCAAGGATCCTTTCGGATTCAGCCTGCGCTTCTGCGTTCCCATGCAGCATAGCCGGCATGGATTCCGCTCCTCGCCATCCACGGAGGGATTCGACGAAGCGACATAGAAGCCCAACCAGGATATTCCGGAGGGTTCCTGAATGTGTGATTATAAAATAAGAGGTGGAAACAAATGAGCTCGAATGTGATATATGGGAAGGATCCACTCATTCCTTATTCCTTATTCTATCCAGTGACACGGTGTAATTGATTATGAAGTGTTACAGGACGTAGCAGGGACAACGCCCGAAAACACGTCAAGTCCAGTCGCCTTTTGCGCCACTCAAACTACGGAAGAACTCGGCATAGGCATGATCGACATCGAAAAGGAGCTGGGAGAGTCGGTGGGCGAGAGAAATCGGCAGGACGGGGAGTGTGACTGACCTGTCTCGACTGCTCCTCTGTGATTTCCTCCGAGGCTTTCATACCATTAAGCGTAATCAACCTGCCACAACATCATGCAGCGAGAATAGACAGGACAGACACGGCTTACCAGCTAACCATCCGACTTCTTCCTTCCCAATCCTTGCTACCCTTGAATCTGGCATAGCCAGTGACGAGCTCTTGCAGGATGGGGTGAAGCTGATCTTTGGCACGAAGACGCAACTTCAAGGCGTCCATAAAAGTAATGAAGTTCTACGAATAAAAGTATGGATCAATCCGCGTTAGATGCGATGCGCTATCAGGGATACAAACTTGAGTTGTCTCGGCGATCCACTTGCCTGTCTCTGGACCAGCTTCGCTCGAGTGTTCTACCGTCGCCGGCACGCCGACTTTAATGCGATGCAACGCGGCTGGTGTATCCATCTAAGAGCATAGGGAATGGCGGGTCGTACAAAATCGACGGACGGCTACCTACCCGATAACGTGTCATGAACTGCTCGATGGAGGGGACGGAATCCTTGACGAGCTTAAGCATTGTCATGTACTGAGATAGCAGTCTCGTACACGCTGGCGAATACCTCCCTCACAAACATAGATTTTAGCACGCGAGGTCCGCGGCCCTCGGGACGGTCAGAGTACTCACTCGGCAGCCGTGAGCGCATCGCGGACGTACGCTCGTTCGATGTAGTCCAGTGCGACTATTATACCGAATAGTGTAGCCAGGAGAGAGTATTTCTCTCGTTCTGCGTTCGTAGCGTACAGCCGGACCTCTTCATCGAGGGAGAGCGGTCCCGACATGATGGTAACAAGATAACCCAAGAGATATTTCTAGGCTTATCCGATTCATGATGGTATACTTAGCTAAGTCCTCCAGTTGTTGCCAAAAGTTACCCAACGCCAAATTTCAACTTGCTTGTACTATTACACCAAAATGTCTGAGCCATTGCTCACGAAACGGCTCCACATTTCTGGGCTTACGCCGTCGATAACGCCAGCAGACCTTGAGCGCCGTTTGTCTTCGTTTGGAAAGGTCATGGCGATGGACGGCTTTGGCACGCGCGATGCTCTCGGGGATCCCAGAAAATTTGGTTTTGTGACGATGGAAATCGGCGCAAAGGAGCTGGCCAAGTGTGAGTCCTATTTTTCCGTTCTACGTTCGAATCTTGCTGCTGGACGTGGGATGAATTCGTATCCCCTCCTACAACAGGTTTCTTACACCTCTGAATCCATTAGGTTTGAACGTGCTCAGTGGGTCGACGTGGAGAGGAACCAAGCTTCGCATCGGCGAAGCGAAACCCGATTTTCGGGAACGGTGAGGGCGTTTCTTTGATCCGATCTCGCACACGCTCGCAAACGTGACTCCTCCCAGGCTCGCCCAGATCAACTCCCAGCCACCGCAACCTGTTCGACCGAATCGAACGCGTGCCCGCAACTATGGCCACCCCTCATCCACTCTTCAGTTGACTCCACTCTCTGCTACCACCGCCGAATCCACTCCAGGATGGGTCGTGACCCCTTCCGGCCGCGTCGTTCGCCCGATGCGAATGAGACCTGAACGGCCCTTGGAACCAATGCTTAGCGAGCTGAGCTCTTCAAAGGTCAAAGGTGCGAGTGGCTGGGTGAAGAAACGGGCCAAGCCACCACCCGTACGAGCTCGTCGACGCCTCATAGACCCCACAAAGTGGGACTCAGCGTATCTCAAAGGCATGTTTTTGGACACTCTTTCCGTGGCTTTGCCCACATCGAGAGATGCGCCTGAACCGCCTGGTATGCCGAAGCGTAGCGTCGTGGACGAAGGTGAAGAGGAAGAGACGGAAGACGATGGCACCGACAGTGACGCTGTCTCTAGCGTTGTCCGGAGACATATCAAACCGCCCCAGCATATCCCCCAGTTGACTCAAGATCGGGGACATGCCATCCCGAGCGCTCAACAATCGCACGAAGCTGTTCTCGCGACCTCTTCACGAATACATGAAGCTACCAAATCCAGTGACATACGTGACGAAGCGAATGCTGCGCTCGCAATGCTGGGTGAGATGTTTGGAAACGATGAGGGTTGGGACGGGAGAGAAAGTGTTACCGAGATGGGGGATTTGGAGGACAACAGGGCAAGGGGAAATGGGGTGTGGGTGGATGAGGAGGATGGCATTGAAACTGTGCCTCACGATTTTGAGGTGGGTGAGGGGAGCAAAGTCACCAAGACGGACAAGGGTAAGAGTAAAGAACACTCGTTGGAGGAGGTTCGTTTCGGTCACGAGGATGGCATGGATCCGGAGGCGGCACGCGACACTAATGTAGAAATGGACGGTCCGTCGGTCAGTATTGAAATGTTGGCACAAACAACGGGACCTGCTCCCCGAACAAACCTCAAGGCTCTGTTCGCGCCGAGGGAAGAAGGTTTGTCGGATCCTTCCGTCCCTATCACACCGCTGAGGAATTTTTTGTATTCACAGCACCCTTTTCTCTCCTCGATCACCTTGATCTTGACCTCGACCTTGAACTCGACGCCGACATTCTTGGGATTAGTGCACCCTCCGGTGCATCACAGGAAAATGACCATCCGTCGGAACCGACCTTACCGATACCTCACGTCGTACAGATCCCTGCCACAATGTCAGCGACGAAAGCCCGCTCTCGGGTGACGCTTGATTCTTCACTCCCACCACTTTTCCCGCCACCAGATTCACTCCCGTATCCACATACTACTTCCTCCAACCCCTCGACTACAATTCACCGGCGTGGTGCTCCAACGTGCTTCCTGTTCCCATCGGCAACACGAGTTCGGGGTTTGTATCACCTCCCACCCAGCATTACCTTCACTCGTTCACCTCAAGATACCTCTGAAGCCATTCGTGAAAGGTGGGAAGAAGACAAGTCATCGTTGACACGCGAGTGGAAGAAGGCGTGGCGGGAAGCCAGAGGAAGTAAGAGGGGGAGAGTTGGAGCTGGGGGTGAAGTTGGTAGCGGTTATTGAGAATACGCCATGGGGCCACTTGGGGGGCCGCCGCAAGCGAGTGCACGGGGCTGTGCGGTACAGTACAGCCGATGTTGTCGCCAGACTGCGCTTCGTCTTACTTGCTCAAGATCGGAGTTCCAGGGACATTTTTACACCCTTTTTCAGAATTCGACTGTCTAAGATGCGTTCATTATCCTTGGTACGACTTCCATTCTCTCATACTCACGGCGTACCAAGAGGTTTCACCGCAGGGCTCCACCTATAAACACAGGTGGGTTTGATATAGATAAGCATTGACACCCCTGGTTCTCGCTTGGTCGCACTGTTGAATTATCGGCATCTGCTTGATCCGTATACCCTGTGGGCCCGCGGCAGAGGTCGTCGGTGAGAACAAACGTACAAATTGCACAATCCTACTTCGAGAACCCCGTCATGATGCATGATGCATGATGGTTATGCACATGATTGGGTTAGACGCCGTGAAACGTCAAGAGCTTCAAGAAACACCACATTCCCATCATCTCGATTACTTGTTTCAGTATACAAACACTGGAACAGTTCTCTCCGTTCTCTTCTGCTACCCGTGATCCACAAAACATCCGATTTTGGTGTCCAATTCACGCCCACAACTTGCTTGGATCTTGCTTTCCGGTTCCGATTGATGGACACATGCCACGGGTATACCATACACCCCAGCCACCGGCCCGTTAAGGTCAAGGTGGGCCGCTCATCGAGCGAACACCGAACCGATTTGAGGTAAACTACTACCGTGCATTCCTGACCTCATGCTCTCTTGAATATCTCTACTGTTACTCCAGAATGGCCAACTGAGATCAGCAAGAACCTCGCGTGAGCCTTTTCGCCGTGCAGATCTTGGCCTCATCGCGATAGCTGCCAACACAAGCCTCCAGGGCTCTAGTTTCATCGTCTTATCTGCTTCGCACGTCCGCAGCATCGAACCGTACCGTACTGTGTCTCTACGGGTCTTCTGTTATACCGGTGTAACCACTCCCGGAGCCGCCCGGGTGCTAGGCAGACAACTTATTAAGATGTGGGGACCTGGCGCCCTCCAATCCCCGTGTTTTCATTCCTCTGAATATGACGCCCAAGCAAACCCCCCCTTTCCGTGCTGAGCATATCGGCTCCCTACTCCGTCCAGACTACCTCCTCGAAGCACGGAGGAAGTTTGACAAGAAAGAGGTCACTCAGGAGCAACTAAGGGAGGCCGAAGACCGTGCCATCGTAGGGGCGATTGACATGCAGCGGGAAGTTGGCATAAAGGGCTTCACAGATGGCGAATACAGGTCCGTGGACAGACTACATAGCTGAACGCCCATACTAACATCCCGTTTAGGCGACACATGTATGTATCGTCACGATGAACATAGTCAATAGCTGATGATTCGAACAACAAGGTTCTACGACGGATTCTTTGAGTATCTAGAAGGTTTTGAAGGTACGATTGTCTTGAAATAAGTCAGGGCGAGACCAAAGCTGATGTCTGTCGAAGAGATTCATAATCCACCTTTGGATATTTTCAAGGTAATTTGCCAATCAAACCATTCTGCTCGAGCGATATCTTATGTCATAACAGCTCTATGTTCCCGATGTACACGCTTTCACCACCAACAGTAAGTGCACACCCGCGGATCACGGGAAAGCTCAACGTTAATACGTGTTCTCCAGACACCACGCCAGCAACTACGACGCTATGCACGGGCAAGATCAGATACGTCAAATCTGGATATGTTCCCCAATTCGAAGCACTCAAGGCGCTCGTCCATCCCGACGAGGTCAAAAATATCAAGCTGACCCTGGTAGCCCCTGAGTGGTTCCATCTACGTCACGGTGCGCGCTCTTTCATTCCCTAGTCCTCCAGCACGCCACTACAACCCACGGAATCAGGAGAATATGCATTCGTGCCCGGAGTGTACACCGACCGCGAAGACTACTTCAATGACATCGCCGCCGCCTACCGGCAAGAACTGCAGGCCCTATACGTCGCCGGATGTCGCAACGTCCAAATCGACGACCCGCTCCTCGCCTACTTTTGCGCTGTCTCGATGATTAAGGGATTAGAAGACGAAGGCACTGACCCCGATGCACTCCTCGATGCGTACATCCGGCTGTACAACAACTGCCTCGCGACGCGTCCACGGGACATGACGGTCGGGCTACACCTCTGTCGAGGAAACTTTAGGCACTCGATACATTTCTCGGAGGGGGGCTATGATGTCATCGCGGTGAAGCTGTTCAACGAGGTGAACGTGGACTGTTATTACCTCGAATATGACACCGAGCGCGCTGGTGCGTTTTTCCTCCTCTTTCTTTTTTGGACGCCAGTGCTGATTGCAACGCACAGGTACATTCGAACCCCTGAAGCATCTCCCAAAACACAAATCAGTCGTCTTGGGTCTTATCACCAGTAAATTCCCAGAGCTCGAAGACAAGGGGTCTCTCAAGGAACGTGTGTTTGAAGCTGCACGATTCGTGGCGAGCGGTACGGGAGAGACCGAGGACGAAGCGTTACAGCGCATCAGCGTCTCTCCCCAGTGTGGTTTCGCGTCGCACGAAGAGGGTAACTTGCTCACGGCGCCAGACATGAAACGAAAGTTGCAGCTCGTCAAGGACCTTGCTACTAGCATCTGGACGGATGCGTGATCGTGATGATGAAGCAGACTGTAGTTCGACAGGGATGAAGGGCTTCTGGTCCGTCCTTCTAGAAACCGATGTATACCTTGTAAAACGTTTACGCTCAGACCTTCGAGCACATATGTATGTATCTTCGTCAGTCAGCTGAAGTACCGTCGTAAAAAAAAGATCTTGTCATCCATCTAAAAGAGTCTTGTTATTTTTTACCGTCAGGGAAAAAAAATCACTTTTTCTCGTCGTCAACGCGTGAAAAGCAAACCATAAACTCCTCGGCTCATTCCCGACTCCCCCCCTCGCTCTCATACGCACTCAACAAGTCATCATACCCCTCGTCGTCCCCCTCTTCCGCACCACTATCCCTCATCCTTCTCGTCCCCTTGCTCCCCGTCGACACCTTCCTCAATCTTGCCTCCTTGGACAACTTGCGCGCGATCGGTGGCCTCGACAATACCGCGCCCACCTCACCCACCACCTCCCTCTGATCAACATCCCCTGAGTAGTTCTCCATTTTTGGCGTTGTCGCGGGCTCATACTCGCCCGGCCATTCGGGAGCCAAACTCCGCTGCCCCGGATTCGGCGTCGTCCCCGTCCCCGTCCCCGTCCCCGTCCCCGTCCCCGCGAGCCGTAAACGCAGGTTCCCAGGTCGCGGCGCGTACCGCTTGGACCTCAACCTCACCGGCGCCTTCCCCGAAGGTGTCCGCTCCAACGGCATCGATATCTCCGAATCTCCAGACTCCGAGGCCAACGTCTCCCCGTCACTTACACCTTCCCCATTATTGTCCGTCGTCGTCGTGCGAACGGGAAGCGGGGGGGTTTTCTTCTGCGCGAAGAGTCTGCTTTGGGTGGGCGGGACAACATTCGCCTCGCTGGCTTCGCTCAGTGTTGATATCGAGCTCGTCCCGACGTGT
>JBBPQD010000342.1:0-13003 GCA_038092355.1 Caloboletus inedulis
GTGTTGGGCCTGGGACGGGAGTACAGCAACACGCATACGCAGTGACTGGCGGTGCTCCGTCTTGAATGACGAAGACATTTCTCTTTGGATGGGTGGTAGAGATACTTGTGTAAATTTGGCGCGTGTACATGTTGTCGAACAAACCCTAACCATAGTACAACCAGTTTTCCTTTGGATCAAGGGATCGAGTATTAATAGTACAGTAATCACTTGAAATGGCTCTACCAACTCATGGACGCGTTATTCTCAACACCACCGCTGGTGAGATTGATATCGAGCTGTGGTCAAAGGTACGCACGAGGCTCTCTACAAGACAGCTGCGCCCTCACATGGAGATGTGTTCCAAGGAAACACCGAAAGCATGTCGGAACTTTATAGCACTTGCACTCGAAGGTGTGTACAACAACGCGCCCCACAGCCTGCAACTGACCTCACGTTAACTGGCAGGATACTATGACGGTGTCATTTTTCACAGGTAAGTAGTTTGATTTTCCAATGCGGCCCTGTCAAATGATGCACTCCTTGCTTTGCAATCCAGGGTCGTTCCTGGTTTCCTTGTCCAAACTGGAGACAGAACTGGTAGTGGTGCAGGTGGAGAGTCTTTCTACGGAGGTGCGTGATCGTGGTCTCGAACGGGGTATTCTCCGCGGAACACTCACAACATGCTTTCCCCCCCCACCCTCCAGAACCCTTCGATGATGAGATCCACCCCCGGTTGCGGTTCACCCATCGCGGACTCGTGGCGATGGCGAATAGTGGAACAAAGAACTCGAACGATTCGCAGTTCTTCATCACGCTCGGTATGTTTTCTGCATTGCAATCCGTTGTTTTCAGGGTGGCGTAGAGAACTGACGAGCGTGGTTATTGCACAAGATCGGGCGGATGATCTACATGGCAAGCATACGCTATTCGGCAAGGTCGTGGGTGATACGCTGTACAGTACGTCCTCGGTCTCTTGTCCGTAGGTTCGACCATTGACGGTGGTGCTACCAAGATGTCTTGAAGATCGGAGAGACAGGTACGTGTTCATGTTACTCTGTATTGCAAATGCCTGAACAAACATTTGTGACAGAGCTCGACGAGAATGAACGACCAGTCTAGTACGTATCCCTGCTCGTCCTCCTTTATGCCCCTTTTGTTGCCGATTCAACTTGGCTGAAAGCAGACACCACCTAGCCCACCCAAGATCAAATCTGTTTCCGTTATCGATAACCCTTTCCCTGATATAATACCACGCATCACAGCTGCGGAGAAACGTGCGCAGCAACGTGCACGTGAAGCTGCACAACGTGAACGGGAAGAGGCAGAGCGACGTAAGGGTGCCAGGAAGTCAGTGAGACGTCATTTTACGGTCATATCCGTCCATGATCGACGAAACTTGCTTTCTAGGAACGTGAAGCTACTGAGTTTTGGGGACGACGACGGCGCAGAGGTCGAAGATGGGGGATCTGTCGTGCTGAAGAAGAAGGACATGGCGCGACCTGATTGTGGGTTATCTTTGTTCCTCGGTAATGGACCATGCTTCTTCCCGACTATTGGATTTACAGTGATTGGTGACGCACGGACCTTGCCAATACCGATGGCAGATCTTCTGGAACCGCCTCCACCCAAAAAAGAACGGGAAGAGGGGAGGGTTAGTACTGAGAGCACTCCAGTACCGCCATCAAAGGTGTGCCCCGACCTGCGTACACATGAAGCGGTGACATCCACTGACCAAGCATATGCAGAGAAACAAGGAAACGAAGAACAAAGACACGGACATATCCAAAATCAGAGAAAAGCATGTACAAGACAAGACATCGACCAGGTAACACAGCATTTCAGGGTCACTCTACAGGCGCTGACCCACCTCCCGTCGTCCGCAGCGATATACGTCGTTCCGAAATTGAAAAAATGGAGGCTGAGATCCGAAAACTCACTCGACGGCGCGAGGGCGGTGAGGCTAGCGACGAAGAAGCTGAGAGAAAGAAGGCGAAGACACAAAAATCATACCTGGCGGAAGAACTTGCCAAGTATTCCAAGGGTCGAGGACTACAGAAGAAGGGAAAGGGACGAAAAGACGAGGGGGATGTGCTTACAGCGATGAACAAATTCAGGGGTATGCTGCAAGCTTCATCGACATCTATGTGGGGCGCAAATAAGGGTGACGATGAGGTTCACGAAGATGGTGATGGAGAAATAAAGCCTCGAGAGGAGGATGAGGGTATGGAAGTGGATGTTGACCGAGGGTTCATGAACCATGCTCTCCATTTTCCGAAGGACGATGGAGAAGAGACAAGAAAGGCTGAGCGGGACTACGAGGTCATTGACCCGAGACAGCGGAGTGCAAGAGCACGGGAAGAAGAGAGAGAGAGAAAGCGCGCGACGAGGGGGAAGGGTGGGTCCGGCCGCTCAAGACGGTAGTCGCGTTGTTGCGTGAACAGTGCACTTTCACGCTCGGAATGTACGCTGTACCGAACGCGTCTACAGGAAGTAATATTGTTGTCATCTGCCGATACACTCCACCGTAATTCCACGGACTTCATCCCATTAATAAGGGCGTCGACCAACTGATGAAACGCAATCTAACGCCCAACACCGCCCGGTCAGAATGCGCGCTTGGGTGGCAGCACTCCAGTGGCAAGTTGCCACGGGTTTAAAACCGACGATCTTCCCCGTGACTATTGGCGATCGTCCACTAAACCTTGTTTCGGAGGCCTCGCTCTCGCCATGTTGCCCCGGGATCTTTGTCCGTGCAGCTTGGTGGCGGCACTCCAGTGGCACGTTGCTACCATTTCAGGTCAATGGGTCGCCCCCTCATGGCGTTCAAACCCGAGGATCTGTCTCTCAAAACTGCCGAGGAAAGGTATCGAGATCAATAGGGGGACAGTTATTCACAGTGCTTGGCAGGAGTGCAGTGTTGATAGACTGTTTCATAGATTCATGATTGGCCACTCAACCTTGTTTCGGTGGCCTTGCTTTCGCCATATTGCCCAGGGACTTAAGATCGATCGCATAGCCAACCCATAGGCAGTAAATAACACGTCAACACGGAGGAGGGAGTCAGATGAACCGTGCTGTCGGCGTTGGCGTGTGCGCTTACCACAGCTTGCCTTGGAACAGTATCGCCACCATTGGGAGGGTTCCACCGTTTTCATCGCATTCCAGAAACGAACCGTACTGGCTGCGTTGGAAATCGAATCGAGCTGACAACCCCTGAATGCGGAATTACATTGTGTTGTTCAATCTAATGATTTGCATGATAGGATATATCTTGCGATAGTTCATGCCGACAATTGAACTATATACCATGTATCACATAACGGTCTCCGTGTATCTGTCGAAATATACTCGGTGTCAGCATTTAGTCGCAATTCATGAAACTGGAGGACGTTTGCGAAACAAGGGCAAGATCATCAAGTGTCAATAGCGCTTTGGAAGGTATGAGGGTGATGTACATACTGACTTACGGATGTCTCTGGGGTGCGGGGTCATCTTGGTGGTTAATCGTAAAGTAACCACGGGGCGTTCCTGAGAAGACCGCGACACGAGACACACGGCTTCAGCTATTTGGCACCACGTGCAGAGCACATCACATATCAGAGCAGACTACGCCCCCATTATTGTCGCTGACGAAGTTCCCTCCTTCATGGCTAGGAACGCGGTGTAAGCGGGGGGGAACGCTAACCAAGTTGAACTCCATTGTCCACAACCTTGACGACCAGCTCGTCAGTAATACTGTGAGGAGAACAGCTTTGACCAATCGACGCACTGACTCCTCCCAACCCTCGTCAGGCTGCAAAGCCTCAAAGGGTGATAAATCACCCCTGCTCAGATCTGACCATGACGGAAGACGAAGGGGGCTCAGAGTGGTATCAACGCCGCGAGCCCAATGATGCCAGTGTCTTTCAATTTGTGGACAGCTTGAATAAGGGAGTTGTCCTCGAGCAAGCGACGCCTTTAAACGAATCTTGGAGTTGGCACATGACCACCGTGCTTGAAACCATCGTTAAATATTTTTGAGTGAAACCAAGGGCATACACGCGATGAAAAAAAAACACTGGAGGACGTTGACCTGGAAGGACAAAATCCGGAGAGAATTGGCGGAGAGGCTGAAAGTACCCACGACAACCAATTCATCGGAGACGGGGCATTGAAGTTCAGACGGTCCAATCCAGCGCGAAACCGCCACCAGGAATCACGGTACTCAGTGGTATTCCTCCCTCGGTCAGGGATTTCGACCCGTACAGCCAACTGATTTTTACGGCGGTCATGCATCGATGCTTGTGAACCGCAACAAACTGATTCTTGGTGGCATGTCAGACAAAACAAGATCGACCACCGACCGTTGGAACTCGTGACCATCCTTCGCGGTCAAGACATGGCGAGGATTTGCTTAGAGGCGTGGTCAGTATACTGAAATTTTCCACCAGAGTGAATTGGAATGGTTCAGTGTACCGATAGAAGTATCAGTGGGTGCCGTCTTGTCGCTTTTACCGATTTGAGCTAGATGGACGAGTGCCTGATTTCTCTCACAGATTGACGCAGACTGACACCCGCGCTGTCATCGATAAGGAAAGGCCTCCCTACTTGTTGTATTTGCGGGAGCGTCCGTCTCAGCACGCAGACACGCGAAGCAATCGCATTGGCGACTCAACTGCACCATGGCGCCGTGGCCAGACACCTTCACACCGGAACACCTATCATATGCTTGTTAGAACGAGTCTGGTTTATATCCATGGAACAGACCTGTGGACAAATACGCTCTCCGATGCAGGCATGTCACCCGTTAGTCCTGACTTGAAACTAGCAGTTCCTAATTGCGAGTTACATGAAGTTTAGGTCAGTACCCAAGTATCAATTGTGTGCATGGACTGGACATGAAGGAATGGAAGACTCGCTTAAACAACTGACAGAGCACGATATCTCATCCAATCATTTGTTCGATTCAGATAAACTCGCGACTCGTGGCCTTTTTTGGACCAGTTTGGGTCTTCTTGTCTGATGAGCTGGTTCGGCGAGCATGCATTGTACTTGCAAGACGCCCGGTAGTTTCGGATACTAGCTAGGCAGCCTGGCAACGGATGGCGAATTGCACCCGTGCCGTGCTTTCTTCAATTTGTTCTCATCACACCAACCTCATTGATCTACCCCACTCCATGTTTCAAATAATTCATTCCTCGTCTCTTTCAAGAAGCCAGAAGGGAATGTTACCCTCCCGAGATCTCGGTCAATTATCTCTTTACCAATGGCTCCTTCACCAACTTCGACTTGGCGCGCGGTTCCGCCAACCAAAGTCCATCGTACGACGTTGACACTACTCTCCAAGAAATTAATGGAGACCTCAAGCGCCACGCCTTTCATTGGCAAGGCGGCTCCTCTAACGTGTTGGCGCAGCTGGATCGAGCAAGCACTATAAAAATGCTCGATATCGGCCACATTATTCCACCAGTACACCTCTGCTCGACATCGTGAAGACGAAAGGTTTTGCAGCGTTGACAATGGGCAGCCAGAATGAATTTTACAATCAAGAATGGACACTCGAGGTATGGTCCTTTTTCATAGCCTGCGTCCGACTCAACACACAATTGGTCAGGATATGATCGTGTTCAATAGGTTTCTTATCGAGGAAAAGGAGGTCGACTGTCACTGGATAGACAACTGGACAGTCTGCAACGATCCAGTAAAGGCAAAGGACTTCAGGACCCACCTGTATCATAAACACGGGATTACGTCGGACTCGCAACTATATTCGTGTCGCTGGCACGAATGCTCTAGTTCGCCAATGAGAAGGTCGAGCCTCGAAAGACACATGAAAGAGCAGCACGTCCCTGTAAAGTGGGCCTGCCCGCACCCGCACTGTCCCCAAACATTCACGAGGGAGCGTACCTTGGTGGACCATATGGGACGGACCCATGAACATGCGTAACATCCCGTGAGTATATGACTACCTATATGCGTTTGGTAACTTAGAACGCGCTCCAGGTTATTAAATCCATTCTTCTTGATTGCGTCGGCTCCCCGGGGAAGCCCTCCAAACTACATTACTCCTATCTAATGCTTCGATAACTTCCTCTTCTTAGTCTACTATCATCTCTCTAATTCCGGACGCCATCGGATATAATGTTTCTCGCAGTCAGTATGATATTAGGTTTGTGGTGCTGCACGTTGAGGTATGGACTGTTTTCCAATCAGCGATTGCGTAACTTGCCCCCTACAAGAATCGCAACCCATGGCTTTCGTTCTGGCTCGGACGGACGGTGGGTACTCATTGAGGTTTGTCTGCGTTGACCATGCAGTACGGGAACGTTTCTCGATAGGCTTTCCCACGCTACCCACCTGTGATCATGCCAAGGTTGATTGATCCGCCCTCCATACGAATATTATCCCGTACGTAAACTGCACCGAAAGAGGCAGCACTCCAATGCCTCGTGCAGCCTGGCTGTTGGCAAACCGCAGCTGAGCTGGCATGTTCATCTCTGCTTTCTGTCTGCCCATGTGCCTTGTCCAGCTTTCCAGCCAATCCACGCTCCATTGATTGTGCTCCCCTCCCACAGCAAATGCACTGCGCCGCGGATTTCGCCCAGGGGTTGGCAGGGTGGGTGCAATTTTGACACAATAACGCTCATTCCGGTTATGTTTGCCTTCCTTCGCTCTTCCCTACTCACCAATGAGTGGCGGCCCATCCGGGGCTCATTGCCAAGCTTCCAACTTTGACCGCACGGATAGGGTCAGCACCAACAATGAGACTATTATTGGCTGGACAACCCCTTGGACACAAGCGGCGTGTTGGCAGGGCGGCCCGATAGTCATTTCCAGCAAAGTTCTTTCGAATTGAAGTGAGCTCTGGATAAAAGATAGGATGTCTTAACTCCAGTGCCTACACGCAATCCACTCACAGCAGAACCTCAACAATGGCTCATCTCTTCTTCAATGAGCAGCATTTTTTAAACAGTCATGCTTCCGCCGATGAGGTCATTGCTGAATATTCTCGGCAAGTCTTTGATGAGAATTCTCCCCGAAACCTGATCTTTACCAGAATAACCATCACCGTTGCAGTGTCTGGCATACCCAGGATACAATCGACTGGCTAACAGAAGCATCACGGACAACCCCCGGTAATCTGCGTGCTGTTTTATCTGCTTCTCAAGTTCTAACAACTTCTTGTGTTAGATATTACTAGTAGTTCGTGGATACCTCATGAAAACTCCCTGGGCTTGTATGGACCTGAGCCTGTTTGGTCTGCAGAACGACCTGCTTGTCCAGCTGCAACAAGTATATTGAACCAGACCAACACACAATTTTTCAGTACTTCGTTGTCGCACCAGCCTTCCCCTCCTGACAGCATGGTGCAGTTTTGGCAACCGCCATCTCCCTACCACCCGTCTGTCCGCGAAGAGGCAACGCTCGACAGAGTTTTGGAGACTCTCATCCCCCACTCGGTCCGCACTATCCCACTACCGGAGTGTCATCCCACCCGGACACCGACCGCTCGTTCACCGATCAAACGCGTCAGTGCGTCCCGACTTCTAACTCAATCTGTCTCTCCTCGGTCACGGCGTACACCCTATTCTCTCGGCCCCGACATCACAAGACGGGGCGATCTTCCTGCCTGCGTCTACCAATGCCAATGGTTCGACGGCGTTGGACCATGCGGCACCGTCGTGACAGGTACCAAAGGTGCGATCGCGCAGCACCTGCAAGCTGCACATGCGATCCGGCTCAAAGCCGACAAGACAGCCCAGGTCTGTCGATGGGAGAAGTGTCAGAAACCGATGCGGGGAGAAAGCATTCCGCGTCACATTCTTGCCGTTCACATGCTGGACAAGGTACTCTGCCCGGATTGTGGGTCGGGTTTTGCTCGCGCAGATTCTATGCAGAGGCACCAGAAGACGTGTCTGGCCAAGGGAGAGCGCGCATCTGACGCTTTCAAGGTGGGAGAGTGACCTCGCTCGCCATACGTATACTTCACGAACACACCAAATCTCGGTCTTAATTCCATACTCCTCGGTCGGACGTTTTGGGTTGATCTTGGCGATAGCATTATTTCTTGGGGTAACCGTACCATCTTATTTTTCCACTGTAACGTTCGCAACTGGGTTTTCAAAGTTCTTGCACGCTTGTACTTATAAGCTCAGTCCTTCGTACAAATATTGTACATACATGTTTAAGTTATATACATCAGCGCTACAGAGTATAATAGGTAGATGGAACACATGAAGCAATACCGTTAATGACTCTAGCAACAGCTGTACTACTATTGGTTTCTTCCCGGATACTTGACTTTGCCCCGGAGCACCTCCATGAGTAATCCCACTGCGGAACCCTCTTTCTCCCCCTGCCTTTCCTTCTTGCTTTTATCCCTCTCCCCTCCAAGCATAAGAGCAGACCGTCTCCTCTCGGCGTTGCTCCCTTCTACATCTTGGCGGGCACGTGCAAACACCGGCGCAGTCTGCAACGCAACGGCAGGCATCGAGAACCTTTTCTTCCGTCGCGCCGTGTCTTCCCTCGGGAGCACACCCTCGTCCGCTGGAACTTGCCGCGTTAGTCCCACACTCTCTTGCGAGCGATCGTCATAAGACGCAAGCACAGAAAATCCCTCTCGCGATCGATCACGCGGGCGAGTCTCGATCCCAATCTCACCCTCCCCTTCTTCCCCTTCTTCTTCCCCGTCCCCTGTCCCTTCGACTTCGTCGTCCCCCTCTCTCACCGAACCTAGACCAGCCCCGGGGGCGCTCGAGATTGAGGAGGGTATGCTAAAACTCCGCTCGTGCAGAGTGAAATCCTCCAGAATGTCGTGGTAACTCCGTGGACGCGTTGGGGAAAGGCGTACCCGGATCGGACGAGTCGGGACGTATTCGTGGTCCTCTTGACGGGTGTCTCGGTTCACACCCCCGTTCGATGTGTCCTTGGCGTGCAGGGCGGACAATGGGGAAGGCGGTTTCAGTTCCAAATCCCCAACAGAGATACGCGGGAGATGCACGATACGCCTCGAAGGGCTACCCGTGGCACTCCCGGGGATCCCATGGACCTGAGTGTGCGGATCCTTGAGAGGGCTGCCCGGTTTCGTAGAGCTCGTACTCAGACGTGATTTTCCGGAAGGGCTGGCGCTGAGTGCCACCCGCGAGGGACTCCGGCTCAGTGCACCCACACTTGGACTGAGGTCCATCGCCATCAGAGCTTCGCCGACGTCCTTTCCAACTACTTGACGAGATGGGATAGATAACCACGGCTGAATGCCACGGATCGCGTCGAGGTCCTCGTCGGCTTGAGGCGTGGATGGCCCGTCTGATGGTGTCCGGCTAGAAGAGGATCGCATTGCAGATGATGCGGGAGAGAATAATTCAAAACCAGTTTGGGAGGGCACAATGAGTGGGAATGCTGCTTCGTAACACTCCTCGCAAGCACGGGCGGACTTCGACTTCTGCCTCTTGTGTGTATCACCATCGTCTTGAGCTATGTAGAATGTCTTGATGGCACCAGTTAGCACTCCCTGACATGGGGTTGAATTGCGAGATAAATATTACCTTGCCAGAACACGCTGCACAGACGACACGCCCACAAAGCCTGCAATGATGTTTCCTTCTCCAAGCACCACTACCTCCTACCCTCTTCCCAGCTTGATACCTCTCGTTCCCGTCTCGTTCGATCTCCGATTTCTGCTTTCCTTCAGCTCCACCGGTATTCCCCTTTCCAAACCCCCACCCAAAAACGTCACCTAGCTTCAGGTCTAAAGCGAATCCAAATGGCTGTCCACACCTCATGCACGTATCCGTCCTTGCATCCGGGATCCAGACAGGCGGGAGAAAATTATTCAATTGTGCACGACGAGGGCGGGAGCGAGACGTCCCAACCAATGACAATCCTGCCTGCGGATTTCCGAGAGACGCCCCATCTCCATCTATTGTTTCTTCAGACTTTTGTGCATAGTCGATATCGTCGCTCTCACTCGCAAACGCGCGTAATGCACGTCTGAGATGGACACCCGAGGTACTGGCTGAGAGGGTCGAGTCAGGATTTGACAGAGCTAGTGCCGCCAGACGGGCGGCACGCGCAGTCCGGATGGAGTCTACCCAGGCGCTGAGACTGTTGGAATCCTCCACACTGGACGGGGATGAACCTTGGTAGATGGGCGCGTGAGGACTGGTGAACACGAGGCAAGAGTAGTGCTTACCATGATGCATGGCAAATGATCCCTCCGGGCTTAACACTTCGACCCTTGCCTCGCCTCCGCCTCCAGGTCCTACGCCGCTTAGCCGCTCGACGACCATAACTACCTCCATGTCAACAAGAGTCATGTAACCCCTGCACCACCACCTTTCTTCATCGTTGCCACCGAGCGCATTTATCGATACCCTTCTCTTACGGGGGCTCTGGCCCCCTCCCTCATGAACGAGGGCGCCTATGGCCGTTTCTTCGCGTTCGAGCCATAATAGGTAATCACTAAGTAGTAAAAACTCAAACGGCTTTCGTCCCGCTCCCTCGCCTTCGCCGCCTGATCGTATCAGTGTACCGCGCTTGATAAGTCGCCTTCCCGGGGCAACAAGTGGGGTAAGCACAGGGGGCAGGTCGCGAGTATTGCGTTGCAAAGATATTAACGTGAGTGTTTGTGCATGAGCGGCAAGAGACGTGTTGAGAGAGATGGTGACTGTCCGTAAAACCAATCAATTATATGCGCGCCAAAATCACAGATCCGCAAGCCTACTTTTCTCGACTAGCCCTCGAACTTCTTGTAGCTTCTCCCATTCAGGGTCTTCAGGATCGGTGGAATCGAGTAGATCTTTGAGCAATAAGAGGTATCGCGGACACCGTTGTACGGGTGTGAGAAGGTAATCTGCCAACCTAAGATGTGCACACACAGGGTGGGATTCCTGGGCTCGCAAGAAGGCTGCAAAGGCTGGATTTGGTGTGGAAGACTGTAAAAGTGAGGTCAGATAGGCCAATGCGGTAGGAAAGGCCGTGACGAATGGGGCATATAAAGAAAGATATGGAAAATGCGCGAGGAGCAGGGACGAAAGCGGGGTATTATGATTAGACGTTGGCGTGGACGGGTGGAGACGCCTAGACAAGACAGCGAAGAATGTATGATGAAAATTCCAGATGTCGATAAAGTTTGAGAAGAGTGTCGTTATCTCGTTTCGCGTCAGCAGCGGCTTGGATGTATCCAGTGATCGAAGGATAGGTGTTAGAAAATGCTAGCCGAAATGAACGGTCAATGACTTGAAACGGCAGCCATATACACACATTGTAAACGAGATCAAGGCCATCGAGGTAGGATTTCTCGGTGGCATAGAACTCTGAAATTATTCTGGACCGCTTCGCCTGTCTGTCGTCGTCAGCCTGTGTTCGCCTATGTAACCTTGTAGCTGGGTTAAGCGACCTGCGCTTTGTCCGACGGTGCTGATGCACGAGTGTTTCTTCTGCGAGTGAGTCGAACGAAGAGAGACTTGCGACTGACTGTCTGTGAGCGGCGAGAGCGGGGCTGGGAGTAGTTGGGAGAGAGATGCGGCGAAAAGGAAGGTGAGGGATAGGGAGCGGTGAGATGGATACTGACTCTGACGTTGGGAACGAAACGAAGTGGGATGGGTTGCCCGACGACATCGCCAGTGACGGTGGCGACGGTGGGATCGCAATTGAGATTGGCAACTTTCTCAGCGGGATGACGAGGGCGAGGACGTTGAGTGTGGGGGTTTTGCGGGCCGAGTCTCAGACTAGTATCACATCTCTCGAGTCCAAAAAAAGAAAATCCCCTGTCTGGTAATATTTGAAAAACCTAACCTAACGAGCCGACTGAAATAAAACCGCGCAAAGATACCATTGATGATACCAACTCTTTTGAGGCTAACTACAACGGCCGACTAGCTCAGTTGGTTAGAGCGTCGTGCTAATAACGCGAAGGTCTTGGGTTCGATCCCCACGTTGGCCAATTACTTTTTACACACCTCCAAGAGTATTTTTTTTCAAAGTTAAATAATCCAAATTACATAAACAAAAAAAGACATCCAGCGTTTATGTAATGGAACCCCGATTAGTACTAAGCCACGCTCAACGCGGGAATCGATTCAGAACCAGTTTGCTGCTACGCAACCATTGCAACCCGCTCTGAAAACAGTTGGGAGTACCCAAACTTGACCATCTTTCCCAAGAAGTTGACTGGACTGCATGATTGATCATCCTCACCGTAGCTCACAAATCCAACAGCCTGTGGAAGCGCAACGCTTGCAGATCCAGTGGTTGTTCACCTGACCAAGTCGACTTGGTGCCATGATCATTCTGTAGCAAGGCGAGAAGATGCATTGCACACATTCAACTCTTCTAGCTGGAGGGCTATGCTTAACCGAGGCACTCGGCACCTGTCGCTGCGAGATGGGCCCCGATGGTTTGTTTCGACGCGCCCCCCCACACAACGCGCTCTCCCCCCACAGGTTTTGGTCCAGTTTTGGTCCATATATACGACTTTTCGCCCAAACTTCACACTTTCATTTCACACATTCACTAACACTCTAGTTCTCTTCGTTTATTGGGACAAGTGACCGCAACGCATAGACGTCGAGAATAGCTTGTGGTCATATATCTTGATGATGGTGTCCTTTGGTCTCCGTCTCCTTGCCCTGAGCATCGGATTCGTACGATGCCAGGACTTGTCTGTGCCTCCAACATGGCGGGCAAGTCGCGATGTTCTTGATCACCTATTATACTCACAAATCCTTTTTAGGCGCCTGAAAACAATTATACCCTTGCAGAGCGAGTTGCAGCCTCGCAGAATGCTATCGACACCCTCCTCCCCAATCTGAATGAAACTATCGGATACTTCAATGGTGAGCTCATTTCCGTCGCGCCGCCGCTTCGCCCCTTGAACTCATGCTGAGTCCTGCTGTCATAAGACCTGGGTTATTGGCAAGGTGGAAATGTCCTCTCTGCTATGGCTAACCAGGACCACATCACACATATGCCTTCGAACCAGCCTGTTGTGACCACGTATCTAAACAAGGCTTTCTCTCTATATGCCAATTATTCGACATCG
>JBBPQD010000343.1:0-13002 GCA_038092355.1 Caloboletus inedulis
TCCTTGTCCTTGATCCCACACTATCAGGTCCTCGTCCTAGACCTCAATCCGATCCTAGTCCTAGACCGGATTCTTCGTCCTTTTTGTATCCGGACTCGCTGAAGTCTCATTCTTGTTATCCGGAATCGTCTCGGATTCTCATTGTATCCTGAGGTCAGTCGTTGCCTATCCTCTTGGACTATTTCCCCTACTGTAGAACCCCCGGGGGACGACACTTCTCGCCCCGACTACCCCCATCTAAAAGGTCCATCCGGCCTTAATATTAGTTTTACATCGGAATAAATAGGAACGGGACAGATAGGAATGGAATAGGATGGAATGGAACAGAATGGGATAGACCGGAACAGTTATCATAAAAGGAAACATGAGCAGGGAAATTAGGAAAAAGTGGCTATGTGTGAGAGATTATGGTCAAGGGGAATATCTGATGGTGTTGTGGTTGAGCACAGCCAAGTGTCCTGTCGAGAGGCAGTGCAAGGCTATGATTGTACATGGTGCTATCCTGGAATTAGCAATAGCTAGGGTGAGGGAGCTCCTCTAAGGGAGGTGAGGGAGGGTAGAATTCTGGTGATGTTACAGATCATATTATTTTTCCCTTATTTTTCCCTATTTTTCCTGAATTTCTAGAGGCACTTTCGCATTTAGCCCCTATCTATTAGCCCCTATCATACGAGCCAGCTAATGCTCAAGTCCCTACTGTGATCTAGGCCTTTGCCTCATGGTAACCTCATGTCTACCATGCTTCCTACATGCCTTCTATATGACTCCTACATGCGCAGCCTAGATCGCCTCATGTATGCCTCACCAATCATGCATGGTGTGCTGCCTCGACTCATGCTCGCCTCATGACTTGCACATGTACACTGCCTGCCTCACCCATACCTCATGTATGGCTGTACTGATACACCTGTTTCCCTCATGTACGCCTTGCTGGATCCTCATGTAGCATAGCATATCTCTAGATCCCTAGTACACACCTGTACATATTAGAATAGTATATAAGGGACACCCCCAGCTCTAGAGGACACTAGTCTTGTCCTCTTGGAGTTTTCCCATCGTTCCACTACTACTAGACTCCTTCTATTGTTCTCTAGCAAACTGCTTGCACCATTAGTGAGTGCTGGTCGTTTCAGATTGTATAATTGCTACAAGATTTCTGACATATGTGGCTATGGTATCCAGGCATTGAGTGGAATGTTGACAGCACCTTCATTGGGAAGGTAACAACATATGTCCCACAGCGGCCTGCTGATGTCTCCCCCAACTCGGATGACCGCACTTTATTATTCAAGACCTTTCTGGCGGCACCACTTTTATTATGTGATGGGTTATATGAGGAGAGGAAATTTTGTGGTAATACTGACATCCCAGAGAATGAAGATCTGCTGGGATGTGCAATTGATGCATATGTCCATCATGCCTTGTTGGATAGTGGAACAACAGTCTTGCTTTCGGACTTACAAGGTACAAGTTTTCTTTACAATTTTTTTTCATTATGACCAAATGGTGTCACACTGGCATGCACAGGTATCATTGCTCCGAACGGATCTGTCAAGTTGTTTGACCCACAAGCTCACATGTATGGTGTCAATTTGCTCCTGCTGTCATTTGCTAATTGGCCTCTAGGATAAACAAAACATCTGGCCATTGGAATGAGGGTGCGAGCCAAATCCGCAAGTACTTCAATGAACACCATTGCAACTCTGTCTGTCATACCCTTGGGCTTCACTTAGATGGTGGAGTCAATAGCACTACTCAAGATAACAAAACATTGAATTCCGTAGCATCTAAGTCCACTCAGAAACATCCCTTGTGGGTCGGCTTTGACTAAGTCTAAGATATTCGTACTAGCAGACTTGGAGTACCCTACTACATATGATCATAATCACATTGGACAGTTTCTAAGCATATAGACGAGGCAACATATTTGTGAAGACATGCTAAATATTGTCCAAAGTAATAGCACTTATGCCTAATGTAGCGAAGGCAGCCTCAGCACGACAAGCATAATCAGCAGTGACAAACCAAATCAAGTCCTCACCACCAATACTTTCCTTCAGTTGCCGAATGACAGCCAGATCAACTGGGAGCAAGCAGTCTTTCCCACCACATTCATCTGCCAAAGCAATGGCAATATTTGGCGAAACTCCCGATGGCAATTTCTTCTGATTATTAAAGTGAGTTGGATGGTTGTTCAGTCGATCTCTAAGATGATCTAGCTCATGCTGGACAAACGTTGACCACAACCATTGTACAAGATCACTGGAAGGAAATGTCAGTGGATATTCAGGCAGGCTTTGCAAGCTTACTAGTGTCTAGGATCTGTGGGATTGTAGATCCCTTCACTGGCATCCCACCATATTTTTGCATTGGCACCCCACTGAAGACGGAAGCATAGCCAGCCATGTTCAATGACAATGTTCCTGACACTTTTCAAGAAACGGTGTGGCGGAAGGGCCTCAGTGAAATGACCAGCACTTACTATTGTGCAAGCAGTTAACAAAAGAACAGTAGGGATTGATCTTATAGCTCTGTAGAGTGCAGAGAATACTCCAAGAGGACAAGACTAGCGTCCTCTAGAGCTGGGGGTGTCCCTTATATACTATTCTAATGTGTACAGGTGTATACTAGGGATCTGGTGATATGCTATGCTACATGAGGATCCAGCAAGGCATACATGAGGGAAACATGTGTATTAGTACAGCCATACATGAGGTATGGGTGAGGCAGGCAGTGTACATCTGTAGTCAATGAGGAGTACATGTGTTGAGGCAGCGCACCATGCATAAGGGGTGTGACTGACATGAGGCGATCTAGACTGTGTATGCAGGAGTCATGGAGAACACATGTAGGAAGCATGGTAAACATGAGGTTACCATGAGGCCAAGGTCTAGATCATAGGTAGGGACTTGAGCATTAGCAGGATCGCATGATAGGGGCTAATAGATAGGGGCTAAATGCGAAAGTGCCTCTAGAAATTCAGGAAAAATAGGAAAAAATAAGGGAAAAATAATACGGTCTGTAACACTCAGTGGAATACTGTGGGGCAAATTCCTCACTATAAGACAAAGTTAGACTTTTCCTTACATAGCACGGATCAACACACCGCAATGCATTCGCGAGGCCAAAAACTTGGGTTGTTTCACTTCTGCAATCTGTTGTCATCTGCAGAGGCATTCTGCCAACGCTCTCAATCGTGCTGAGATAGAGGTATGCAATGGCACTCTTCAAGCGGTTATTGGGAACTGTTACGGATATTTTCATTTTTCTATTATTTTCTTTTACTTTACTTTTCGAATTCTACGTGCAACAGCACTTGGTTGGAATTCTCTAAGTTAACAGATCACGTGATTGGGTCACGTGAGTGGTCATGTGAGTAATGAGGCTGCTATGCGCCCTTCTCACATCCATGCTGTGATGTTGTAGCTGAAGCTGTGCTTGCTCCACACACACGTGTATTTAATCTCCATCGACCCTGAGACCCTGAGGGTTCTCTTCCATTTTCATTTCGCTTAATTAATCACCGCATGCTTCTCTTCCATTCTAGAAGACTCATGGACAATGCATGCTATGCTTCCTATTTAATTACCGCTTACATTAAACCTTTGTAATAAGGTTCGTATCAGTCAGCATCTTACGAATGCTGTGTAGTCAGTATGTATATAATGAATGCATCCCCAACGAAGAACTCCAGTCTAGTTCTTCTTGGGATTCCCCTAAGTCATTCTAGCCTCTACTTGAGTCAACATTCGAAGTGGTAACGACCTAGTTATTGTTTGATTAGGGTCGCCAACAGGAACAACCCAGAGGCCTAGCCATTTCCCGGACCATTTATCACAAACTCCCCAGATTGGGAAGCCAATACTTGTCAATTTGTCATGTCCATCACCAGACCATTCGTGATGGGGGCCAAGTGCAACAAGTGGTTCACGAGTAATCTTCTTTGCCATGGGCTCACATAGCTTGAATCCATCAGGGTCCTGGCAACACATTTCATTGGTGACAAAGTCCCAACTCAGATGGATGCCTCAATCAAATACAATGCCCTC
Source organism: Caloboletus inedulis (assembly GCA_038092355.1). NCBI lineage: Eukaryota > Fungi > Basidiomycota > Agaricomycetes > Boletales > Boletaceae > Caloboletus > Caloboletus inedulis. Next base: position 4,050 of record JBBPQD010000343.1, read on the forward strand.
TTTGATCAGATCAGGTCCTTGGCGGCGTGCAGGATCTTTTACCATTTGATCTAGGACCAGTTGGCACTTGACTGTTGTAGACAATGAATGCGACGTAGTACGGCTTCCATGAAGCCGAAGTAGTGAACAGCATTGCGTGACACTAGGCTCACTAGTAAGTCAATGTAAGTGCATTGAACTAAGAACCAATGCTCAACACTATACCTCATACGAATGCCATGCTCCACCCACAGCAACTTGCTGATTGTCTTCTTATTTGTGATGTTCTTGCAATGGTAGTCACGCAAGATCTCTGCAACGCATTCATCATCTGAGGCAGCTGGGTAACAGGAATTTAAGTGCGCGAATCCTCGCAAACTCGCGAGACACTCACGACAATGCTTGTGTTGATTTTTACCCTAGGGGTTGGGCACGGAGCAAGCAACACCCCCACCAACCAAGTGCACTGCTGGTGTATCTTCCCTGTTGTCGAGCATTGAAGACTGAGGGTTGCACGTCCAATAAATGACCCGGTTAGCAGGAGTTTTAGCACTCTGCACAGTCGGCGTAACGGCGTTGCGTTGATTGCGACTTGCCAGAGGCAGCGACGAGTGGGAGAGGATTTCATAATTAATTAACAATTTGATAATTACATAATTAAACAATTAAATTGTTGGGGTAATATGGCATTGCAACCGAACTGTCAAACCTCAATTATTGAAAAGTCAAGCTGATCCTTGTTGCCCACCGTAATCAGCAAACGCGAAAACACGAAAACGTAGGTTTCTGGGTGCCCAAATTAGAATAGCCTCAGGGTTCGTGCTGTAAGACACTTTTTGGGATCGGTTAGGTGCTCATCAGCCAATGAGAGGGCTCAAAGAGAGCTCGCGAAGTGCCCAACAGTCGTGAAGTGATAACGTTACTCGTCTGCTTTGCAGATGTCTGAAATTGACCTTTTTAAAAAACGAAACGTGTATCGGTGTTTCTTGGCATCACACGCTTGGTTTGTTGCTTATCCTGATCCCACTCGCATGCTTCTGATCGCTCAACACTAGGTGATGCTATCGTGGCGTCGCGTTTCATGCACACGCTCTCGCAATTTTATCAAGGCCCACCTCCGAAGTGTGCGGCTCCAACGTTCAAGAAATATCACTTTCCCATACCGTCATCCTCGGTTAAGGATGAGTTTTGGCCCCGCATGTCTCATTTACACAACACTCCCCCCTCACCGAACTTGGGGAGGTGCATGCTGACTCGCACAAAAAAGACGAACCTCTAAGATGGCGGTTTGACAACCATGACCTCACCGAACTTCGCTCGACACTTTCTAGGCAGAAGGGGACCTATCTCTCGAAGCAAGATTATCTTACTGTTTATATCGTTACTATATTAAATTCTAACAGAACCATACCTGTGCAAAATGTCATGAATACAAGCAGCGTAAGTCAGTTCATATGCTTGACGCTCGTCGTCTCATCTATTTTCAGTTTCGTCACATAACCGCATCTTTCGTTGACGACGATGTGGCACCCAATCTGTTACATTTTGTTCGTGCATATTGGTTTTCCCCCCAATTGGTTGATCAATAATGTTGAATTCACCAGGTTCCTGCTACCATTCCAACGGATATGGCTGGAATCGCTACTGCACTTCGAGATGCGCTCATACAGTGCAGCGAACCTGATTACATCCATCATTGGACGTCGGTGGCAAGCAACCACACACTCGAGACATTGGATGCTGCAAAATTTCATGTCTGGAAGTTTCCCGAAAACACGGTATGGGTCAATTCATACATAGGGTGAGTTGTGCGACTTTTTCAAAGCAACTGAATGGCTTATTTTTACTTCAGGATCGACTGTTGTAGTGCGCATTTTGGATGTCGCGATGGCTCCCGGTTCCATATGGCTGGAGTGTACGAGCACTATCTGGGATGTTTCAGGTCCAATCCAACGAAAGGAGACGACGGTGTATGGAAAGCTCGTCAGTCGGTTGAGGTCTCGACGGGAGTAAGACCAGAACAGGCACCCAAACTTCTTAAAACTCTTGCTCTTGGTATCCAATATGCTCTTAACAACGAGCGTTCTCAGACTATACCCTTTGCTTTGCACAAATTGTAACATTGTGCATGCCGCACGGCGACTCCGTCGTCGGATGCGTTTTACTTACGTTAGTGAAACGATGATTCAATGCCACTCCGTGTTATTTCATGGAATTGACATTCTACGATATGTACCTCACAGAGATCCAATCCCCATCAAACCATACCATCTCCGCTCATCGATTCTAGCCTGTTCAAGGAGGCACCGTGATATCGATGCCTGTCTCTGGCGGTCGGTTGACATCACTGGATCATCCTGGCGAACAATTGTGGTTTGTGGCCCTACAGCTCTTCGAAACAGTCGCAATCTGGACGAGCATGATGTCGCCCACATGGATCTAAAGCTGCAGAACGTCATCATTCCTTTAGAAGCGGCGGTCGTCCATCCGTGTCCGCGGACCAGATGTAAAACACACTGGAGTCGTCAGTACGGAAAACCACATGGCTCCAGAAGTTCGCGGGAGCCTCAGCGCGTTGGAATAGATGGCCTCCGCAAGCATCGACGAAGTTGTGTCTCCCTGGGCACGCTTGGGTAAGTCAGCTATGGTTTCTTCATACAGTCGACTCCCTTCTAACTCATATCTTTCGGGATAGCCCCAGAAGTATGGGTTACTTACTAGGGAGTACATATGGGGTATGTATTTGAGAGGGTCAATGTTATCCCACCGTTGTGAGCATATAAAGGTTACTGGTCGTTGACATCAAGATCTTTTAGTAGCCTAGTACTTACGAGAAAAATAATCAGTCGTTTATGTTCTTCATGCCTTGCATCCTGACTGCACGAGTCTGCTGTCCAAACAACCCCCAAAGCACCATGAACATCTGCCTCAGACTATTATCAGTTGATACTCGGAGAGCACGATATACAACCGTATATGCAGGATTTCTGTTTTCTTGACTCTGGGAGACTCTTGGTTCTCACTGCGCCTGGATACATCGAAGTTTATTCATATGCGGATTTTGACAAGCCACTGCACCTGCAAGCCCTGTTTATGCTCCCTGTTCGCATGTCGAAATCCACTCACCTTCATACATCCCCCTTTCCCGGCTCTGTGTACACCCAGGATGTGGTTTGCGTGGACTAGTGTATGTACCCTCCCTTGAAGGTACCATTTCCTTGCTTGCCACCATCGATCCGGGGCGTCTTCTCGTGGTATTGTATTTGCCCCACATCCCGCCCTTTCCTAACATCCAGCAAGACGAGGACGGCAACGTCATTTTTCTGCCAAACATTACCCGGACCGCATGTATTTCAAGACCCACGAGATCATGGTTCCCGGGAACTACGCTGCCTTACCGAAAGACGCTGTTGACGTCGCTCGGAGGCGAGATTATATGGATAACGATGAGCGAGCACGTTACCACTACAGTACCTCTATATTGCTCCACCATACACTGGAGCCGTTCCAGGACGCACCATGATTGACTAGTCCTTCCCTTGCGCCTCCCCGCCGCCAGCAGCGGTTTTGTTAGAGTTCTCCGCATCCTGTGGCTTCTTGCCCATATTATCAAGGAGGCCGAGCAGCGACCCAGACATCTCTTTGGCCATCGCTCGCTCTCCTCTTCCAACACCTTGCCGAACTCGCCTTTGTGAAATATAGGCCCGTTCTTCCTTGTATTGATCTTGTGCCTCTGTACGCTACTGTTCAAGGTACGTTGGCGGGATGGGCGAGTGGGAGGGGGGGCCGGCAACTAATCGCGATGAGAGAGGGTGACGTAGCGCTCCTCGTTGAGCGTCATGAGCGCCGTGAGTAGATGATCGAAATCGGGTTCGTGAGCGACTCTAACAGCGAAGCGAGAGCTTGAAGGCTCGGGTGGACGATTGCGAGTTGGTTGAACGTCAACGTGAGCGCGACCCGCGCGCCATTCGAACGGAACGCGAGGAACAAGTGAGATAGCAACTCGTGGACTTTTCCATAGGTTGGCGATGCCGAATCTGACAACTCGGGTACGAGCGCAAACAGGTTGTTCACGATCATCAACAAGTTAACCTTGGTCTTTTCGGGGACCACTTTCCCTGGCTTGCGCAACAGGGCGATAGCGAGCCCACGACGATGGCCGTGCAGGGTCGGCGATGTGATGTGCAACTTGAGGTAGTACGCTGATCTGGCGCTGGGCGAGGGGAATGGACAAGTGGTGGTCGCCCTTGGTCCACTCGATGAACGTCGTGAGCCTATTCCCAAGCAGGATCGAGAGATGCAGCTTTACAAGTTGATCTTGTCTGTTGGAGTAGAAATTGTATGAATATTGATAAACAAATGAATACAAGCCGAAATAGGCCACGATACCGAAAATGGGCCGAGAGGTTGAATATACTGTAACAGCGTCTCGGACATCTATCACAGAAAGGCATTGAATCATCGTTTCACTAACGTAAGTACAACGCATCTGATGACGGAGTCGCCGTGCGGCATGCACAATGTTACAATTTGTGCAAAGAAAAGGGTATAGTCTGAGAACGCTCGTTGTTGAGAGCATATTGGATACCAAGAGCAAGAATTTCAAGAAGTTTAGGTTTCTGTTCTGGTCTTACTCCAGTCGAGACCTCAACGGACTGACGAGGTTTCCATACACCGTCGTCTCCTTTCGTTGGATTGGACCTGCAACATGCCACAAAGTCCTCGGTCACTCCAGCCATATGGAACCGGGAGCCGTCGGGACAGCCAAAATGCGCACTACACCAGTCGATCCTGAAGTAAAAAAAATAAGAACAAACTTTTGAGTTGCTTTGAAAAAGTCGCACAGCTTACCCTGTGTTTGAATTGACGCATACCGTGTTGTCGGGAAACGTCCATAGAATGAATTTTGCAGCATTGAATGTGTCAAGTAGGTGGTTGCTTGCCACTGACATCACATTATGGATATAATCTGGTTCGCTGTACTGCATGAGTGCCTGTCGAAGTGCAGTAGCGATTCCAGCCATATCCGTTGGAATAGTAGCAGGAACCTGGTGAATTCAATACTAGTCATCAATCAATTCGAGGGAGAACCAATATACACGAACATGTTGTATCAGATTGCCTGCAACATCCTCGTCGACGAAGGATGCGGTTATGTGACGAAACTGAAAATAGATGAGACCACGAGCGTCAAGCATATGAACTGACTTACGCTGCTTGTATTCACGACATTTTGCACAGGTATGTTTCTATTATAATTTAATATGGTCACGAGATAAGCAGTAAGGCAGTCTTGCTTCGAGAGATAAGTCCCCTTCTGCCTAGAAAGAGTCGAGCGAAGTTCGTCGAGGTCATGGTTGTCAAACCGCCATCTTAGAGATTCGTCGTTTTTATACCGTTCAGCATACACTTCCTCAATTTCGGAGAGGGGGCGAGTGTTGTGGAGCTGGGGTACGACGGGCCAAAACTCATCCCTAGCCGAGGATGACGGTATGGGAAAGTGATATTTCTTGAACGTTGGAGCCGCATACTTCGGAGGTAGGCCTTGATAGAATTGCGAGAGCGTGTGCATGAAACGCGACAACACCGTAGCATCACCTAGTGTTGACCGATCAGAAGCATGCGAGTGGGATCAGGATAAGCAACAAACCAAGTGTGTGATGCCAAGAAACACCGATACACGTTTCGTTTCTTAAAAAGGTCAATTTCAGACGAAAAAGAGGGGCACTGCCGCTGACAGGGTTAGAACCGATGGGTTGATGGTTTATGAACGGCGATATATCATCCTGGACGACCCAATCGCCGTTCAGGAGTGAATCAGAGCTCGTGTCGAGCCTATAATCAATCTCCACGGGAACAGCAGTATTGGTGAGTTCGATCTAAGAGGAGTAAGTAGAAGCCTAGGTAATTCTTGCAAATCAACTCACAAACCAACGCCCACCACTACACCGAAGCTGCCCTGCAGCGTGTGGGTATAGTTGCAGAACTTTGGAGAGAGCCTCGTCAAATTTGGGGACATCAAGTTCTGTCGGCAGGACATGAACGGTGTCGACCTGAACTCGAGGTGAGCACTGGGAAAATCATCGGAAAGATTGTATACATTGACCAAGACGAGATCATGGCCAGGTAAATCTACGTGTGAGTGAGTTGCAAGGGCAGTTGGGAGTTTAGGTGTCACAAGGCGCTGGATGACAGACATCGCTGAGTGGACAGACTAGAGGCAATCTTGGGGTATTGGGCACAATTCATGGGCATTTAAAATCTCTTTGAGACACATCGGCGGGCGAGCTTTACCGCCTCGGATTCGGGACTAAACATGAATTTCGGATCAACGTACGACTCATCAAAGGGAAGCATGAGTCACTTATGGCACTGCTGCGGTCTATGCCTACCCACAAAGGTGAAAGTGGACTGTAATTGAATGAACACTCCCAGTGTGGCGTGCTAGTAGTACGTACTAGGCCAAGGGTCCCGGTCAGACACCATCGTAGACTTTTGAGAGCTGTGATCGGAGGACGGGCAGTACAAAATCTAGAAAAGTGTCGACTATGATTAAAAACGGGTGCAGGACATGAGCTAGCTGAATACGGTCGAAATTGGGACTGTCCTAGTAATCTCAGAGCTTCGTAGAGCTGCCGAACAGGCTCTTCGTTCGGAAAGCTGACTGGACTGCTATAGTAGGACCGTGGAGCTTCTCGGTCGTTCCCTTCCTTCAATTTAGAGCAATTTAGGTTACGGGTTATTCGATCAATACGTGTGTGACCAGCATCATGGTAATTTATTTCTTCCTTGGCCGATTACATACCGCAGTGTTGATCTAATTACAGTCCACTTTCACCTTTATGGGTACGGGCCCTACGGCCCGGCGGGGACCCACATAGACCGCAGCATATAGTGAGTACTTTACCCCATCCATTTCAATGATCGCAGTGGAAAAAAACAATGTTCCCTCATCTGCAAAGCTGACGAGTAACGTTATCGCTTCATGATTGTTGTACAACTCTTTCGTTACTAGCGAGCTCTCTCATTGGCTGACAAGCACCTAACCGATCCCAAAAAGTGGTTTACAGCACGATTTCGGGAAAAACTGTGCTAACCCATTTATATTCTGTTCTGGGACAGTGTGTGCAGAGTTTTCGGATTCCTGATGCTTCAAATCAGCAAGAACCAGTAATGATGTTGCGTTTCTGAATGCTTTCGCGGGCCTACGCGAGGGTTAGTAAGGACTCTGATTGGACCAGAGCACTCTTGACAGCACCAACCTCTAAATATGGAGCGAATAATGAATGTAGCATAATGCTCGGCTCGGTTTCCAGAATGGCTTTGATGGGCTGGCCGTACATTGATCCGAAATTCATGTTTAGTCCTGAAATATGAACGCCAAGAGTCTGAAGCCACAACGTCCACTCCCCGATGCATTTCATGGGCACATTAGGTCCAAGAAATGTGCCCAATCCAGGATGATATATCCCCATTCATAAACCATCAACTCATTCGTGTGAAATTGACCTTTTTAAAAAACAAACGTGTATCGGTGTTTCTTGGCATCACACACTTGGTTTGTAGCTTATCCTGATCCCACTCGCATGCTACGGTGTTGTCGCGTTTCATGCACACGCTCTCGCAATTCTATCAAGGCCTACCTCCGAAGTATGCGGCTCCAACCTTAAGAAATATCACTTTCCCATACCGTCATCCTCTGTTATGGATGAGTTTTGGCCCTGCATGTCTCATTTACACAACACTCCCCCCTCACCGAACTTGGGGAGGTGCATGCTGACTCGCACAAAAATGATGAACCTCTAAAATGGCGGTTTGACAACCATGACCTCGACGAACTTCGCTCGACAATTTCTAGGCAGAAGGGGACTTATCTCTCGAAGCAAGACTGCCTTACTGTTTATCTCGTTACTATATTAAATTCTAACAGAACTATACCTGTGCAAAATGTCATGAATACAAGCAGCGTAAGTCAGTTCATATGCTTGACGCTCGTGGTCTCATATATTTTCAGTTTCGTCACATAACCGCATCCTTCGTCGACGAGGATGTGGCACCCAATCTGTTACATTTTGTTCGTGCATATAGGTTTTCCCCCAATTGGTTGATCAATAATGTTGAATTCACCAGGTTCCTGCTACCATTCCAACGGATATGGCTGGAATCGCTACTGCACTTCGAGATGCGCTCATATAGTGCAGCGAACCTGATTACATCCATCATTGGACGTCGGTGGCAAGCAACCACACACTCGAGACATTGGATGCTGCAAAATTTCATGTCTGGAAGTTTCCCGAAAACACGGTATGGGTCAATTCATACATAGGGTGAGTTGTGCGACTTTTTCAAAGCAACTGAATGGCTTATTTTTTTACTTCAGGATCGACTGTTGTAGTGCGCATTTTGGATGTCGCGATGGCTCCCGGTTCCATATGGCTGGAGTGTACGAGCACTATCTGGGATGTTTCAGGTCCAATCCAACGAAAGGAGACGACAGTGTATAGGAAGCTCGTCAGTCGGTTAATGTCTCGACGGGAGTGAGACCAGAACAGGCATCTAAACTTCTTAAAACTCTTGCTCTTGGTATCCAATACGCTCTCAACAACGAGCGTTCTCAGACTATACCTTTTGCTTTGCACAAATTGTAACATTGTGCATGCCGCACGGCGACTTCGTCGTCGGATGCGTTCTACTTACGTTAGTGAAACGATGATTCAATGCCATTTTGTGTTGCTTCATGGAATTGACATTCTACGATATGTACCTCACGGAGATCCAATCCCCATCAAACCATACCATCTCCGCTCTGCGATTCTAGCCTGTTCAAGGAGGCACCGTGATATCGATGCCTGTCCTTGGAGGTCGGCTGACATGACTGCATCATCCTGGCGAACAATTGTGGTCTGTGGCCCTACAGTTCTTCGAAACAGTCGCACTCTGGACGAGCATGATGTCGCCCACATGGATCTAAAGC